>JAMPIV010017333.1:0-177917 GCA_024509875.1 Oreohelix idahoensis
CGCAGAATACTCCTACCAACACTACAACAAGGACGGAAGAAATCAGAGATCACCATGCTTCCTCCCCTAGTTCTTATTATCGTCCTCAGTGGAACCCTGAACTTGTCTATCTGATGCAATTCAGCCCTGCGTCACTTAGACAAGCATTAATGATGTCTGCCCAAAGTCATCCCTATTATATGCCCGGCAGAGACGTCAGTTATTGACGAACAAACACTTTGCTTCACTAAATCTCTGTTACTACAGCCTTCACTCCATTTGAACATTTGTTGATTTTTTAATACAACGGTAATAATCAGAACTTTTAATAGTTTATCGGTTAATATCCTCTAAAAAAAAATTTCTTTGATTACTTATTTCGTTACAATTTAAATTTCTTATTATCACGCGTAGCTTCAATTTGTTAGAATTTTCGGTGTTAAGGTGTGAAGTGTTGTATACTTAACTTGTCTGACTTGTGACTATTATTAATTTCTTCCATCTCTCGTTTAACTTCACTTTGTTGTGTTGAGCAGTTCTGGTGTGATATGTTGTATGCCTGATTGTTTTGTGACAATTTTCATATACTCAGTTGAAATTGTTTTTTATTAGTTGTATTAATTATTTTAATATTGTATTTTCTGCAATTTCTCATTTCTTGAATTCCACTTCCTTGGTGAAGTATTAATTCGTAAAAATATTTTGCGCTTTTTGTGTGCATAGCCTAACTGTTTTTTAACTTGTATTTTTTATTATATTTTTTTAAAATATATCTTTCTTTTTACTATACAAGCATGGCTGGTAATTATGTACCGTGGCTTCACAAGGATGGTCTACGACTTGGTCATCTGAATATTTACCATCTTCTAGGTAAACTCCCCGAACTTACATACATTCTAAGTAATAATTTTCACATTTTTGGACTTTCAGAAAGTCGCCTAAATGACAGAATAACAGACGATGACATTGCGTTAAATGGTTTTAAAACTATTCGGCGAGACGCAAGCAAAAAACAAGAGACAGGTATAACAGTTTATATTTCCACTTCCCTTAATTTTCGCCGCAGAAACGACTTAGAGACAGCAGAGATAGAATGTGTATGGTTGGAAATAAAGCTACCGAATCAGGGCCCATTTCTGGTGGGATATCTTTATCGAAATCCTAGTGCAGGACCTATATGGTACGAAGATTTCACCATAATGATGGACAATGTATTTGCCACAGTCAAGGAGGTTGTTCTTCTTGGTGATTTCAACATCGATATACACAATTCAAATCTAACATGGAAAAATATAATATTATCGTACAACTTAAAACAAATAGTTAACCAGCCTACAAGAGTAACACAAGCATCAACCACACTAATCGACCACATCTACGTAACTTGCCCAGAAAACATCATAGAATGCTCTGTCCCTAATATTGCAATGAGTGACCACTATCCAGTATGCTGTACATGGTCAAAGAATAAATGTAAAGTTCCGAAAAATAAACATGTAAGTATCAAATTTAGAAGTTTCAAACATTTCAGTAAGGAATTATTTTTAAATGACTTGCTAACTGCACCTCTCGCCCGTGTTTACCAACTTCCTGATCCGGATGACGCTATTGAATACTGGACAAAAATTTTTTATAATGTTTTTGACACGCACGTACCAGCTAAGGAAATTCGCGTCAAACGACAATTAAAATCTCCGTGGATCACGCAGGAAGTGTTGGAGGCTATGAGGCAGAGAGATCAAGCGCACAAAAATAAGGACCTCAACACATACAGGGTATACAGGAACAAAGTTCAATATTTAATTCGGAAAGAAAAGAAAAATCGTTTTAGAAATATAGTTCAGAACAAATCAAATAGTAAGGAAATATGGAAGGCAATTAACACCTTAGCGAAAAAACGTAATGCACCAGACTCATTCTCTTCCAACACTTCATTTACTTGCACCGACTTCAGCAATCACTTTCAAGCAGAAATAAACGGTCTGAAATCCACAATACCACCTTCCTGTAGTGACTTAGACAAACTTTCAGCATTCTGTAAAAACAAATGTACAAACTCAGTTCCACCCGACATTCCTTTTATGACAGTTAATGAAGTGTATAACTATCTTATTGGCCTTAAGGATAATAGCTCATCAGGGCTTGACGGAATTAGTAATCGAATACTGCGTTACGCCGCACCAGCTATTAGTGATTCACTAACTTTTATATATAATCAATGTATTGCTAAAAGTTATTTTCCTTCAGCCTTTAAGATTGCCAAAGTATATCCTCTCTTCAAACCTGGCTCGTCAGATAACAGTAATCTTGGTAACTATAGACCTATTTCTCTTTTATCATCGCTTTCTAAACCACTAGAAAAACACATACATAAAGCAACACTACATTACCTAGTTAGCAATGACTTGCTAATTGACAGTCAGTCAGGGTTTCGACAAAAGCATTCATGCCACACAGCTCTAACTAAGATGATAGACAACTTGCACCTAAACATAAATAACGATAACATATGTGGAGCAATCTTTGTAGACTTTAGGAAAGCATTTGATATGTTAGATCACGCTGTTTTAATAAGAAATTAGAAACAATGAAAGTTAACTTTAAACTAGTGACATTACTTAAATCATTCCTGTCCGACAGACAGCAAGTAGTGTGGTACAATAACTCCTTGTCAAGCCCAACTATTATTGACACTGGTGTTCCTCAGGGTTCTATTCTCGGCCCTCTACTTTTTTCCATTTACATAAATGACCTTCCACTACACATCGAGCACTCATCCTGCGACCTATTTGCCGATGACTGTACCATTTATACTAGTGATAAAAGTTGCAACACGCTAGAAATATTATTACAAAGCGACACAGACAATCTTATTAAGTGGAGCAATGAAAACTGCATGCAAATAAATATCACTAAAACAAAATGTATGATAATATCAACTAGACAAAAATTACAAAACTCGCCGAAAACAACACTTCAGCTCTACATTGGAACCTCTTTAATTGAAAATGTAAATGAATATAAAACACTAGGACTCATAATTGACCAACATTTAAGTTGGAATTCGCATGTACAAGCACTGACCAAACAAACGGCACAAAAAGTTTACCAGTTAGCTAAAATCAAACATTTCCTAGATGAGGAGACACGAAAAATGTTCTATACATCCCAGATACAAACACATCTAGACTATTGTTCCACAATTTGGGATGGCTGCACCATGTCCAACACTAAAAGACTCTTTTCATTACAAAAACGTGCAGTGCGCCTAATTTCAGACAAAAACCTCACACAGTGTGTAGACGCATATACATATCTTAACATATTACCACTAAGAAAGCGCCTTCTCTTCAACAAAGCCAAATTTATTCACAAAATCTTGTCACAGAATGCTCCAACGTATCTGTGGCCTATTTTCAAATACAGCGGAAGACGCAGTCAACGCTTAAATAAATTACACATGCCCAAGCCTAGGCTCGACTTATTCAAGAAAAGTTTAGCTTTTTCTGCTGCTCATCTGTGGAATACTCTTCCACACGACTTAAAAAATACTCTTAGTCCATATTCATTCAATCACAGACTTTTCAAATACATCATGAGTGCAGATTATATGCCACCCTAATTTCGTTATGTTCTTAAATAATTACGCTGTCACCTCAGGGGCGCATTCCCATAGTCAGTTATGACTGAAGGGGCTATTATTATTATTATTATTATTACATAACATCATATGTAGGTTTTAAAGTTAATTTTGTCCTGTTTAGTATAAATTATGATACGCATCTGTAAATTTGTGTAACTGTTATTGTACTGTTACAATGTTGGGATTTTGTTTTATTGTACTTTCTTGTTATTTTATTATTTAAGTAACATTTAGGATACGTGTGAGAATAAATAGATTAACTATGGAAGAAGAGAGAAAGGAAGGGCAGAATGTTAGACGGGCCTGCGTGACCAATTCTAAACCCTTTGAAAATAAAGTTCGTTCGTTCGTTCTATCTATCTATCTATCTATCTATCTATCTATCTATCTATCTATCTATCTATCTATCTATCTATCTATCTATCTATCTATCTATCTATCTATCTATCTATCTATATCTATCTATCTATCTATCTATCTATCTATCTATCTATCTATCTATCTATCTATCTATCTATCTATCTCTGATAATGTTTGTACTTTTCAACATATGTTATGTCATGCTTATAAGTAATTAATGTTAATATGAGTGTGCTATATTATTATTTTACTTTACAACGTTGAATTCCTTGAATTTGATATGTAAAATGCATATGAGAATAAATGAATTCAGTATGAAAGGTGAGAGAAAGGAAGGGCAGAATGTCAGACGGGCCTGCGTGCCCAATTCTCAACCCTTTGAAAATAAAGTTCGTTCGTTCGTTCGTTTCTCTATACCTTTTTCTTTAAATGTGTCCTGTTGTGACGATATATTCCAGCCTCCTTCTTCTTCTCATAACATGACCAAAGACAGTGGATTGCTTTTTTCTAACCTGAGGAAAATATTTCCTATGCGCACTGGTCTCTTTCGGTGTATCCTCATGACTCTTGTTAGCTGTCCATGGTATTTTTAACATTCTTCTGTAAAACAACATATCTGTGGCCTCTAGTGCTTTCCCTACGTGTTTACTAATTGTCCATATTTTGTCATATATAACAATAGTTTTATTAATCAAAGCAGAACAAACATAACAATTGTTAAATATGACCTCCCAAGAATGTCAAACATAAAAACTGCGTCACTGAAATGACAAACAGACAAGATAAACATTAAAAAACAAAACAAAAAACGAACACCAGCAGTAACCTACACGGATCTGGTCTGGACAATATTGATCACCTTGACCTTTTGTAGGGCTCTATTTGTAAATGGATGACGCGGTCTACCGTAGCCTGGAAACACAAGAGCTCTCTGGGTAATAAAGGGGAATAACCCAAAGTTGGTCGCGTGAATGAAGAGTTATCCGTGACAGCGCGCCGGCTATCGACTCCATATATATATATTTTTTTACTGTAATAATGATTTTGAAAGGCTAACGATTTTAGGTCGCTGAGAGTGTTTATAATGTTTTGTTTAATCAATATAGAAGGATGTTTACCTCTCTAACAAACACGCATAATATTCCTAAGGTATTTCAAAAAGGAATACGTGCTACTTCTTAAAGTTAATAATTTGCACTGAGTTTAATTTGTTTAATGTCTCATATTAAAACTAACAGAATATTATAAATTTATATTGAAAACTTTCGATTAATGACACAAGGTCAGTGTTGGTTGTCGTTTAAAGCGCCGTCAATTGTTACAATACGATTTGAGCAGGTCAAAGGTGAGCATTGTAATGTTATGATGTATGTATATAAGCATTACCTCGTCATCTACACAAGCACACACATGTTTCAGAAAACACTCAGTAAAAACATGTTCAGTTCGTAGCCATGTTTATTTACAGGATATTGTACATGTCAAGATTCGCATTATATTACAATGTGTGGTTCGTACTTTAATGTATTCATATTACATCCCCCCTTTTTTGAAAAAAAAATGTGTGCAAACATTTCCAACGAAATGTTTCATGTGAGAAAGGATAAGTATGTGTAATGCTCAGTGTGAGTATATATGTCACTGTCTGTATCGGCTGGGAGGTGTCACTGTACGGCCAGAACGAGTGGTGTAAAGTGCTGGTGGTTCTGCGGAAGTCCCTGGTTTAGCTTGAGTTGGTTGTGATTTCGGCCTTGGCGCTTGTTGGTTTTGTGGGGCACCAAGGTCTGGAGTTACTGCATTGTCTGTTGAAAGCATGGGAATTCTCTGTTCTGTTGTATTCTGTGGGATTTCTCTTATGTCCACTCTGTTTCGCCTCAGGAGGTTGCTGCTGCTGTCTGGTCTTAAAGTATAGCTCCTGGGTTCAGGGTTTCTGGAAATGATTGTTGCTTTTGACCATGTGTCATTGTTGTGGTTGTAGGTAGTCACATGCTGACCAGGATATAATGGTGGTAAGTCTTTAGCACATTTGTCATAGTTGGATTTCTGAACTTGCTGACGATGCTGAAGTTGATCATATGTGCTGTCTCTATGTTGTGGACGGAAGTGGACCTTAGATGGTAGGAGGTCTTTAATTCTTCTATCAAACATAAGTTCTGCTGGACTGTCGATCTTACTGTCTACCGGTGTTGTTCTCCATCTCAAGAGTGCTAGGTGTACATCCTCTGTTCTTGTTTTCTTCATGATTGACTTGATAGTTTGTATCTGTCTCTCAATGAAACCATTAGATTTAGGGTATCTAGGTGATGATGTTGTGTGTTTGATCTTCCAGTCCTTAGTGAAGTTTCTGTATGCTTGACCTGAGAAATGTGGACCGTTGTCTGATCTAATTTCATCTGGGATGCCAAACATGCTGCAATACTTCTTTGTAATGTCTGCAATAACAGCTGATGGTGAGGGTTGTGGAAGTTTCTCAATGATGGGAAATTTGCTGTAGTAATCAGCAATAATAAGATAGTCATTATTGTCGATTGAGAAAATATCAGTTCCTATAATGCTCCAAGGGCTCAATGGTATGTCTGATGGTATGAGAGGTTCTCTGCACTGCCTATTTGCATGTTCTTGGCAAATTGAACAGTTTTTACATAGTGTTTCTATGTCCTTGTTTATCTGTGGCCAGTAAACATCTTTCTTTGCTCTCAGTTGTGTCTTCACAATACCAAGGTGACTATTATGGAGCTGTTTAAGGATGATATCGCGTTGTGTTTCTGGTACAACAATGCGATCTCCTTTAAGGATCAGACCATCTTCGATGCTTAACTCGTCCCTCATCGAGTAGTATGGACGGATGTGTGTTGGAACTTCCCTGATAGAGCTTGGCCATCCATGGTATATCAGTTCTTTGAGAGAGTTAAGGATAGGATCTCTCATTGTGTCTTCTCTGATGTGTTCAAGCCGATTATCGCTAAACTTGACAAAATCAACTTTGATGTTTGGGGTAAGATCTGCTGTCTTGTTGGGGTTTGGTAGTCTGCTGAGAGCATCTGCAAGACCTATATCCTCTCCTGGGATATACTGAATATTAAAATCATAACCTTGTGTTTCCAATAACAGAGCTTGTAGTCGTGGTGGTGCTGAAGCTATTGGTTTTTTATGAATCATCTCAAGTGGCTTGTGATCTGAGAGAATTGTAAATGGGCGGTTGAAAAGAAATGTGTGGAAGCGTTTGATTCCAAAACGTACAGCTAGCATTTCTCTTTCAATGTTTGCAAGTTTCTTTTCGCCAGAACTTAATGATTTGCTTGCGTAAGCTACAGGACGAAGTTCTTTGGCATAGTGTCCTTCAGGATTTTTGTCTGGTTGCAAAAGTGCTGCTCCTAGGCCTTTCAGACTGGAATCAACCATGAGAAAAGTGGGTGCTTGCATGTCATAGTATTTCAAGCATGCATCAGATGATATGAGGGTCTTCAAGTGGTTGAATATGTGTTGGTAGTCTTCTGACCATTCATACGGAGTTTCATTCTGTAGTAGAGATCGCAAAGGTTCTGCAGCAGCTGACAAATTTGGTATGAATTGTGCTAGGAAATTGACAGCACCTAAGAATTGTTGCAGTTCCTTCTTTGTAGCTGGTGTTGGCATGTCATGAATATCTTCAACCTTTTTAGGGTCTGGTTTTACACCATTCTGGGTGTACAGCAATCCAAAAAATTGTATCTCCGTTGCCTTAATTGTACACTTTTTGCTGTTGAATGTTAGCCCATTGGCCTGTGCTACATGCATCAAGTTAATCAAGTTACGGTCGTGTTCTTGTTCTGACCTGCCGCAGACTACAATGTCATCCGCAATAGCCACTGTACCAGAACATTGCTCAACAATGTTGTCAATCTTCTGTTGAAAGATGTCTTGTGATACATTCAAACCAAATGGGAGTCTCTTGAAACAATATCTGCCGAATGGTGTTCGAAAAGTTGTAAGGAGTTGACTTTCCTCTGCTATCTCAACACTCCAGTATCCGTGTACAGCATCTAGTTTAGAAAAATATTTGGCATTGTGGAATCTGTGAGTTATCTCTTCCACTGTATGCATTTTGTGTGGACAGCGCTTTAGACTGTTGTTTAAGTGTTTTGGGTCAAGGCAAACCCGAAGAGAACCATCCTGCTTCAGAACGGTTGTGATACTACTACACCAATCAGAATGCTCTTCAACCTTTCTAATAACATCATTCTGCACCATCTTTTCTAGTTCTGTGGCAAGTTTCTGTTTAACATGTATAGGATACTTTCTAGGTGGGTCTATCTTTGGCTCAGCGTTGTCTTTTAAAAAGAATCTTGCCTTTCCTGGAAGTTTGCCTATTCTGTCGAACTGTTCTGGGAATCGCTGTTTAAGGTCATCTACTCCAGTGACGTGTAGAGTAAGATGTTCTTTTTTGTCAGCTTTAATGTTGTTAATAGTTACCACACTCAGCTTTTCGCACATTGGTAAACCCAAAATTGCAGGTCCTTCAACATCTACCAAGTAAAATGTTGACGATGTCCATTCAGAGTCTCTGTATAAACATTCAAGTGTTACTGCTCCGAAACAGTCTATACTTGTTCCATTGTAAGCTCTTAGCTTTGTCCTGCCACTCCTACTTTTTACATCCCTTGTGGGAAATCCTTGCTCATCCACCTTGTCAGGCATGATCTGTCTGAATATTCTTAAGGGTAGAGTGTTACCTTGGGCACCTGTGTCTATCTTGAACCGAATATATCTTTCTTTGTGCCTTTTAATTCCTGGTATTCGGAATTGTACCTTGCAGAAAGCCTGCGTTCTCTTTGGTTCATTACTGAAAGTTAGTATCTTCACAGTATCAAATGTGGAAGGATCACTTTCTTCACTGGAGTCAAGGTCCTCAGTCATCATAAAGTGTGTTTGTTTTGATGACTCTCTGCTGTGAAGGTTGTGTTGAGCACTGTCTTGTTTCCTCTTGAAACATAATTTTATCCAGTGGCCCCTCTTTCTCTGCAGTGACATGTAGAGTCTTTAGCTGGACAGTGGTTTTGTATGTGGTTTAGGCCACAACATTTACACATAGCACCTCTGCTTGTGTTGTGTTTTTCTTGTTGCTTCGAACCAGTTGCTTTGTTTTGTTTGGGTTTATAGCTTTTTACTGCATCCACCTGGGCTGTTACTGTACCTTGCTGAATTTGTTTAATGTTTAGTGCTTGTGCCTCGTGTTTCCTGCCTTCATCCAGAAGTTGTTGTAAAGTTAGTGTATCACTCTGGCTCAGTATCCATTTCTGGAACTCTGGCATTGGTGTGCTGAGAAGGATCTGTTCGATAATTCGCTCTTTTTCTTCTTCTTTGTTAAATTTGCATACACTTGTTTTCTCCTTGATGCGAGTGAAAAAATCATCTAGACTTTCACCAGGTTTCTGTCGCAGGTGGTGAAGTTCTAATCTTGCCGCTCTAAAGTTCGTGTGCTTTATTATCAGACGTTTTTCAAATTCGTCCAATATGGCTGCGGGGTCTGTCGCCGACTCCACAGGCATGGCGGTAGCAAAACTGTTGTAAATTTTCAAACCTTCATCGTCCAATGCTTCTAGGATATATGGAGTTAGGGTTTGTCCTTCCAGACCAGTGGTCTTGGAATATAGATCTATGCGCTGGCGCCATAACAAGAAAGCTTCACTCTTATCATCTTGACCGGCGAATCTCATTTGCGGTGCGTTGCGATATTGTTTCGCCGCCATGGCTGAACTCGATGACGAAAATTAGCCGAATAAACTGTACTCACGTGTTATCGTGTAGCTGTTTTGCGTCAGTCCGGTATCGACCGCTGCCACCATGTAATGTTATGATGTATGTATATAAGCATTACCTCGTCATCTACACAAGCACACACATGTTTCAGAAAACACTCAGTAAAAACATGTTCAGTTCGTAGCCATGTTTATTTACAGGATATTGTACATGTCAAGATTCGCATTATATTACAATGTGTGGTTCGTACTTTAATGTATTCATATTACACGCATCATTTTCAATATTCTAAATAGTGCCGCATTTATCAGCACTGAACTCAAACTCAATAAATCTAACATGTGGTGTGCATGGGCAGACACCACAGGTACCTTCATCCTCCCACGCTGCTGGATTTATGACCAGTGCCCTCATATCTCATCTTGTACACATCTTTGAACCTCAACTGAGGTCGCCCAGCTGTTCTTTTGCCATCTGCTTGTTGTCCGTAGAAAATGTCTTTCGGGATGTGACCAACTTCCATGCAGTGGACATGGCCAAGCTAGCGTAATCTTCGCTGTCTAAGCAGTGTATACTTGCTTTGAAGGCCAGAATGTGACAACACCTCAACATTTGTCACTTTATCTGTCCACGAGATGCCAAGGATGTGGCGTGGACACCGTAAATGGAAGGTATTGAGCCTTCTTTCTTGCTTACCATAGGTTGTCCAAGTCTCGCTGCCATATGGGAGTGTGCTAGTGATGCAAGCGTTATATACTGCAGGCTTGGTCTTCGTTGTGAGTTTGGAGTTTCCCCAAACACGCGTTGTGAGGAGGGCAAAAGCAGCTGCAGCTTTGCCAATGCGACTGTAAACTTATGTGTCCAGTGAGAGTTTGGCATTGACGGTAGACCTCAGGTATATGAAGTGGTGCACCACTGCCAATTCATAGTTTTCGATAGTGATAACTGGTGCAGCACCCACATCCTGACTCAGCACATTCGTTTTCATTAGACTTATTGTGAGGCCACAGTCCTTGCATGCTTGGGTGAAGCAATTCATCAAGCTCTGAAGCTCCTGTTGGCTTTAAGTGACGACTGCAGCGTCATCAGCGAACAACAAGTCTCTCATATTGATTAAATTGACAGTAGTATAGTAGGAGCAAAACGGTTATCATTTGTTGTTGTTGTTTTGATGAGGTGATGGGTGGAGAGAGGGCACTTAACAGCTAACCGTTATTGCCTCTTCTCGTTCCATCTTGGTCTACCCTGTTCAACCTGAAATTTGGTTATAATTGGGGTATTTAGTGTCATTTTATTTTTTAATTTTGTATTCAATTTAAATAGCTATTGTCTTTAGCAGTTGCTGATTTCAATTTATATTAGTATTTGTTCATTTTATTTTGTATTGTTTCTTGATAACTATTGTCATTTACACTTGGTTTTAATTTGTATTAGTATTTGTTCTTTTTGAGTTGTTGTTTTTTATTTTTATTTAATACTTTGTTGTTTTTCCTTGTCCTGTGAGTAGTTGGTAAGTTTTTTTTTAATTTTGTGTTTTTTTTAATTTTGTTTTTGTTACTAACCTTATATGTTTTCCTTTGTTTTATGTATATATCTTTTAAGTATTGATTGGGCATCTCTTGGGGCATCTATACTTAAAACCTTATCACCTGTTAAGTCTATATTGTGATTTCTATAGTAAGTTTTTAATTCAAGCCTTTGTTGTTCATACTTTTTACAGTGGATCAGGTAGTGGTCTATGTTATTCTCTTCCTGACATTCTTGGTAGTGTGGTTCTTCTATCATAAAGTATGCTGCACCGAGTCGGAGACGCCACAGTTTTTTGTTTGATGGTATCTTTTATTCTTCTCTGACCTGGCACGTCCTCGTTGGTTCTTTCAGCAGTTTGAACGCGTATCTGACTTTTCTACCTTTCTTCCATGTTGTCTTCCATTCCTCGTTTATAGTCATCTTCACTTGGCTCTTGATCTCCGACCTTCCCAGTCCTCCTCTTATATTGTTTTTACTTGTTCTTCCATTCTTGGCGTTCTGATCTGCCAACTCGTTACCAGCAATACCTATGTGTGCTGGAACCCACACCAGCCTCACACTACATCCTCTGTTCCCTAGTGATGTATTAATTGCTAGAATTTCTTCCTTTATGTCTGGCCGGCTACATTTACCTGGGTGTTCTAGTGCTTGTAGTGATGATAGTGATTCTGTAAATATCGTAACAGCTTCTGGTGGGTTATCTTCGATTATTTCTAAACTTTTAAGAATTGCTACCATCTCTGCGATAAAAATCGAAGCCCCTTCAGTTACATTGTAGCTCTTTTTTATTCCCCATTGTGGTATTACCACCCTGGCACCTAGTTGCCCACTATCACCCTTGGATCCATCAGTGTAGACGGCCAGACTTTGTTTAGTTAGTTGATCTATGAACTTTCTACTTATCATTTTGGCTTCCTAATCTTCTATGTTTTGTTTGATCTTTTCAGTAAGTGAGTAGTCTATGATTGGTGTTTTTAGTTCCCAAGGTGGTATTTTGCTTCTGTATTTATTACTATTTTCTGCCTGAATGACGAGGGACACCTGTCTCTGTACAAGAAAAAAAAGGGATACTCACGTAAAATCAATGTCAGGTTAGACATTAATAATAACCTGAGATTTCGCCTCGAGTATTAGCGGGCGTACAAAAAAAAAAAATTACTATTTTCAACTGCGTTAGGTCTTCAATAGTTCTCCACCCTGTTGGATCTATCTTTATTTAAGGGGACGTCCCATACACTTAGTTGGTTTTTGACAAATGCTTTATGTGCTGGGTGGGTCACTTCTTGTGTTACTTTACTCCAATAATTTAATCTTAGTTCTTTCCGTCTTAGATTAAGGGGAGGTATGCCAAGAGCTACTTCTAGCGCTTCTACTGGTGTCGATATAAATGCACCTGTAATGGTTCTCATGGCTGCATTTTGAATCCTGTCTAGTTTTTGCTTTATTAGAAGCTGCAGCTGAGTCATAGACTATGCTGGCATAATCCAGTTTCCCCCTGATGAAAGACTTGTAGAACATAAGCATTATTTTATTGCTGGCCCCCCATCCATTACCTTTTACAATCCTTAGTATATTTAGGGGTCCCCTACAGCTTTCTACTAAATTGTCTATATGCTTATTCCAATTTAGTTGTTTATCTAATGTTAAGCCCAGAAATCTTGTTGTTGAGGAGGTACATATTTTCTGTCCTCTAATGGTTATATTGATTTTGTTATTTTTTTTTTAATTTCCTTTGCTGAATATCATACCTACTGTTTTGTTTACATTAATTTGGAAGCCCCAACGTTTCATCCACTCTGAAACTTCGTCTATTTGTTTTTTAAGTTTTTGATAGACATGTTCCAAGTTTTTTCCAGATCGCCAAATGGCACAGTCATCTGCAAATTGTGATATTGCATTCTTAATCTCGTAAATTCATATGTTAAATCATTTACAGCTGTAGTGAAAATTGAAGGAAAAATCACTGATCCCTAAGGAATTCCATTCTGTTGTTCATATATTTCTGACCTATCATTATTCACCTGTACAGCAAAATACCTGTCCTGTAAAAAATGTTCTAGATACCTATAGGTTTTACCAGTAATGCCAATCTTTTTCATTTTGTAAAGAGATCCATCTCTCCAGTATTCATCATATGCCCTTGCGATATCTAGAAAGACTGCCACTGTTTTTTCTTTCCTCTTGAACCCTAGTTTTACACCATGTTCTAATCTTACAAGCTGATCTACTGTACTTCTGTCTGCTCTAAACCCTGACTGGTTTGGGCTATATAACTGATTTTTTCTAGGCAGAATTTAACTCTTTTGTTAACAACAGTTTCCAGTATTTTACCTAGTTGTGATGTTAAGGAGATAGGCCTATATGAACTTACATCATGGGCTTCCTTATTGGGTTTTAGGATGGGTACTATCACAGTTACTTTCCATGCTTTTGGTATCTTTCCTAAGCTCCAGATTTTGTTATAGAGAGAAGTTATTATGTTTATAGTTTTTTGGGTACTTTCTTAAGGATTTCATAACTAAGTATAACATGCCCTGAGGCAGTATTAGATTTTTCTTTTATTGCACTAGTTACTTCTTCCTCTGTTATATCAACATCTGGGAGCCGCGCTGGTGTAATGGCTACGGCGTTGTACTGGCGACCAGGTGTTCATGGTTCAAACCCGGGCGTCAGCATTTGAAGGAATGTTTACGACCGGAAATTTGACTGAATAACCTGAACGGCTCCTGTGATAAACCCTCTGTGGATGGGAAGGAGCAAAGCTCCTGACCGGGTTGGAAGGAAAGTCCTCAGGTTCCCCAGCCTCGCAATGACATGTCATTGGGCCGAAGGGCTGAAAGCCCAAGTGCCGCTGGTTAAGGAAAAAAAAATATCAACATCTAAATAGTTTGTTTCATCTATCTGGTCTGGTAGTTCTTTTGAAAACTGTATCCTAAGTCTGTCTCTTCTCTCATTTTCTTCCTGTCCAAGACTACTTTTTGCACTGACTTTATAGAAATACTCGGCAAGGGCATTAGCTTTTTCTTTATCTGTTTCTGCTCTCTTTAGTAGTTTGATTGTTGGCATTATTGTTTTCTTATTGTTTCCTTTGATTGCCTAAAGCTTTTTCCATTTTCTCTAATTTGAGAGCTAGGTTTAAGTGACTGACAAAACTCCTTCCAGTTAGTTTCTTTGGCTTTAAATATTATTCTGTTAGATTCATTCCTAATATGTTTATCATTTCTGGAGAAGCGTGACTTTTGTATAGTCTGGAGGCGCGTGCCATTTATATAAGGAAAAATATTAGATCAATAATAGCGGGTATGTGTTAGTAGGTAACTAAGGAGAGATAAGTAGGTAGGTGTAATTATTGGCGTTAGCTGGTCGGTGGGGGTTTTTTCAGGGAGAGTGCGGGGGTTATTGACTTTGGCTGGCGGGGGTGCCGACTCATGTGTGTGTGTGTGTTGGAGTGTAGCTGGTGGGTGTGGGTTTTTGTGTGTAGGTATTTTAAGTGTATGACTCAGCAGTGTGTTGTTTCTTAGTCATACAACATATATACATCTATTTATATACAATATATATATATATATATATATATATATATATATATATATATATATATATATATATATTACAACATAGATAACAAAGGCCAAGGTTTTTTTAATATAGTTGTAATAAATAAATTTAATGATCTCTTAAAAGAATACGAAAATGTCAACCTAAAGCTCTAGTTTCAGACGCTTCTTTGTTTCTTCAGT
Source organism: Oreohelix idahoensis (assembly GCA_024509875.1). Lineage (NCBI taxonomy): Eukaryota > Metazoa > Mollusca > Gastropoda > Stylommatophora > Oreohelicidae > Oreohelix > Oreohelix idahoensis. The sequence continues at coordinate 14,992 of JAMPIV010017333.1, forward strand.
GGTGGTTGTAGAGTAAAGACAGCGTCCGGGTGATTGTCTATGGAATATTGGTTGATAACAACTGGAGGTGTTGTAGTGGTACAAGCGTGACTGGGGTTGTTACAAGTAATAAGACAGGATTTTGGCTGGCGGAGTGATGACTCTTGGCTGTGGGTTGGGGTGTAGCTGGCAGCCGGGGTGTGGTGTGGTGTTGATTTTGTACCGATCGATAACGGAAGTGGCGCGGACATTTATATAAGGAAAAATATTAGATCAATAATGGCAGTAGGTAGGTTGTATTTAAAGTGTTGTTATATTTTCTTTATTCATACAATATATATATATATATATATATATATATATATATATATATATATATATATATATATATATATATATATATATATATATATATATATATATATGATGGGGCCGGAAAGACACCCTGGCTTCCCCCTTCACGTAAGACACCCCGGCTCCCCCCCCCTTCGTGTTCATGGCATATTTATCGCCAATATATTTTCGATGTGCGCACAGCACACTGGGATGTGAAAATTCTAACGAGATAGAAGATATATTAGTTTAGGCCATAATAATGCCTAAAAATTAGTTGTGGTGTAGACTTGTGTTTTTGCTCTAGAAATAGTTGTGTAGATTTGTGTTTTTATGCCTTCTAGAGCAATAATCGCGAGTGCAATTTAAGTGGCCAAGATTAATCCGCACAGCGCACTAAAAGTGAGTGATTAGCCTAGTGCCTATATAAAGCATGCGAGGGCCAACAGCAGCTTTTGAAGTATCAGTCCAGACAAGAGAAAACGAAACGAGGCGCCCTGTGTGTCGGTAGAAGAGGAACAAAGACATGACACGTGAGTTTAATTTAAAAGCAGATTAGATTATTTCCTAATGAAATTATATTGAGCGTGGCTGTTTTAATGAAATAAATAGATTGATGTGTTTCCAGGACCTGATAATTTAGTCTTGATAGTAGATGAGTGAAAATAATGTTTGATAGGTTTTATTAGGCATGCTAAGTCCAGATTGCGGCTGTAAGAGCAATTATTTCAGTCATCAGACCGGGCAAGAAAGGCGAAGATAGTATGAAAGTATTTTGTACATGAAACTGGACAGAAATGTTATCAGAAACTGGAATTTAGATAATATTAACTAGTTGGGAAAATGGCAACCGGGAGGACCACGTGTTGATAACCGTGCGTAAAAGAAGACGCCAAGGAGTCTGCATTTAACACTCTTAGTTATCACTTAATGTTACGCAGTTTTATATCGTGTGAATTGACACGTGGGTGGAAGTAGGTTAAATGTAATTTTCCCCAGTAATAGAAGAGAGAGTTTTCGTAGTTCTAGTGTTAGCCTGTCAAGAATAATTATATTTTAGTCTTTAAAGAAAGAGTAATTTAGTGTATTTCACGTTTATTGATTATTCTACTGTATATCTTTGGTGGGTTTACTTTGAGTGAGGTGAGAATATGTATTTAGATTTCTGGTGAGATTAGAGCCACTCCTTTGTGTGTAAAGAACGTTGAGACAGGTGTTTCTCTGGTTGCTCCTTGTGGAGCATAGAAACACCAGTGCGGCTGGTGTCCATCACAAGCCCACAAGAAGCATTTTTATGCTATTGCAGTGGTTGTTTCGGTAACGATGTGTTTCATGTGATGAGATTCCCAGTCTCATCAGTGGTCATATACGACACGCTGTTGCCAGGCGTACCAGTCGTCACTTACGACATGCTTCAGAATGCAGTAACGAATATTTATGTGGATCAGTTACGAAGTAGTAGCTTATTCTCATTAATGAGAGTATTTGGTGGTACATATTGGTTAATTCTATGTTATGCATATTTCATGATTATTATTTAATTATTGTTATGTGAAGAATGGTTTGTGTGAGCACGTGGGCTCACTTGGAGATTGTAACTGTCTTTTTCTCTTGTTGAGGTGAACACTGGCACAAGACAGCATACATGTTGTTAGGTGTGTAGTACTTGTAATGATGATCTGAGTGTGGGTGCAAATGAAGGCGCGAATGTGTTTAGGCTCGTATATGTTGTATGATGCAACCCATACACTCACATGCAGTAGTCAAAGATGCTTGGACACTGCAGGCACATTTCAAAACATTTATTGACGTAACACACATAGCATCAACAGGAACAGTCAGTGTAAACAAGGTCATGCTGACCGGAAATCGTTAGATATACATCAGGCATTCAAAAAGGCTGGTAAACATTCCAATATTCGTGCATGGTCAATCGTAATGTTATTCAATGACAGTTCATAATGCCGCCTTGGTATTTCTGACTAAACACGTCAGATACCTTAATCACTTTGACATACAGGTACAACTTGGCATTCCCCGCCAATTGCACATTATCAGGCTGTAATATATTAGCCTTAACACAGGCCTCGTTATGACGTCATCTGTGTACTTCTTCTAAGCAGGTTAACATCAACCCTGCAGTAATGCTTATGTAGACATAAATATACCGCCAATCAGCGGTTCCCACAATATAACTTCGTCACTGGACTTCTGGATGATATAAAGACTAATAGTCTTGGATGGCTACCTTGAGCGCAAAAATATAAGTTCTGAAATGTAGAACCGGTGAGCTGTAGTTCACAGACTAGGTAATCCTTCAACATGTTCTGCCACCGAAAGCATAATAATGAAAACAGGTCGGTATTACCTGGAACCGAATCCTCAGAACACAATAAGGAACTCTGCTGTCATTCCGACGCACAGAGATTCACTGGGGAGACCTGCCAACGCAGTCACTTCGAAGATTTTCCCCGAAAACACAATGGATTTCATGTCCCACAGAAGTCAGCTTACATCACGGCCTGACGGAAGTCTATCTCAACTTGGCGCTAAAACCTGCGCATGGGCACAAGCCTGAACTGTTTACCTTTGACCCTATCTTCATACAGGTCAAACCCCAAAGGATGAACCAACAGGGAAGACAACCCCTAATCAACCTGACACCGCAAGGTAAAGACTCAATTATTCACCTTTGACTGGGGTGAAAAAAACATACGACAAATAACATGACATATGACTCCGTCGAAAATGACAGCAACATATTACTACCCCCCCCCCCCCCCCCTTCCTGTAAAAAAAAAATGATACATTTTTTTTCAAATATATTCATGAGCAAGATAGCACGATTATCAATTATGCGCTCATGAAAGAATGACCCTACTATCAGGTACAATGGAGAGATTAAAAATCATCTCTCACCATAAGAGAGAATATTTCTCAAAGCAAAACAAATTCAGGAGATATCATTAAAGAACCTGAGTTGCTGGCATTACCAAGACACATATCAAACCTTATTAAATACTATGATTATAACAATATACAAATGTCAATATACAAATATCATGAACTACAATGCTATATTAGCAACAAATTACTAGTGGATGGACAAAACCAAATTTGTTAAATTCATTATACATCATCCAAATAGTAAAACATTTGTATTACAATATATTATGATATTAAGAACAGACAAAAGTCTGAAAGTGTATCAGGAATACTTAGGACACAAGATTTAAATGGAATCATGTGGGCATCTAGACAATATGTCCGCCATCACATTATCCAAACCACGGATAGCTTGCACCGTGAAATGGAAAGGCTGAAGAGCAATTGCATAATGAGTAGATCTCGAGCTCTTCAAATCCTTACTTTGCATAGCCGTAAGAGCTTTTTGGTCGGTTTCCATAAAGAAATGCGCGCCCAGAAGGAACCTTTGTAGCTTAAGAATGGACCACACCATAGCCAACAATTCACGGTCTAAAACCGAGTAATTCCTTTCTGCCGCATTTAGCTTCCTAGAGATATACATTACAGGATGCAGAGTTCCTGAATATTCCTGCATTAGTGCCGCTCCAATCCCAGTGGAAGAGGCATCACTACGAAGGACAAAAGTCTTATCAATCGTTGGTAGTCTTAAGATAGGATGAGATGAGAACAAATTCTTAACCTGATCCAATGACGATTGGCATTCTTGGGACCAACGCACCATATTAGGAGAACCTTTTTTCAATAACGATGAAAGTGGTGCCATAATGGAGGACAGATTCTCAATGAATCTTCCATAAAATTGTATCAATCTCAAGAGACAACGCACTTGCTTTTTTGTCTTCGGAACGGAGATATTCAATATCTTCGAAATGTTTTGGTGCTCTGTTTTCAACAGACCATGACCAACCCGATGACCTAGGAAAGAAATTTCACTAAACCCAACAAAAGCTTTAGAGGGTTTTGCAGTCAAACTATGCTCACGTAGAGTAGATAGCAATTCCTTTAGACCCAAATAGTGTTCTTCCCAAGTATCGCTGAAAAGACAGATGTCGTCTAAATATGCGATGACATCTGCACGATCTGATAGAATTCGTCGCATCATGCGCACGAAAGTCGCTGGGGCGTTCATAAGCCCGAAAGGCATAAAATTCCACTGAAATAGACCCCTAGGTGTTGAAAAAGCAGTGAGAGGTTTGGCGTGTTCCGTCAAAGGGACTTGCCAGTAACCTTTCGACAAGTCTAGTTTAGTAAAGAATCTAGCTTTAGAAAGTCTAATAAGTAGATCATCTAATAAAGGCATAGGTTCAGCATCGAACTTCGTAACTTGATTTAATTTTCAATAGTCAACGCAAAGACGTATGTTATTGTCTTTCTTTCGAACAATAACTATCGACGAAGAATAAGCTGAAGTGGATGGTTCAATTATTTGCAGTTGAATCATTTCATCCAATTCTTTCTCGACTTGTGCTTGAAAATGAATAGGTATAGGGTATGGTCTTACTCTGATCGGATTACGATCAGTAAGTATGATGTCATGTTCAATGACACGTGTGTGTCCAGGAATGTCAGTAAGGACATCCTGAAATGATTGTAGCGTAGAAGATACTTGACGCTGTTCCTCAAAAGACAAATTCGAAGAGACGGTAACGTTTTTCCATGATTCCGTAGAATTAAGTGGAATCGCAGGAAGAGGTAAGTTAACGTCAGAAAAAATAGTTTCCTCATCCTGTATAACGGACAGGGATGAGATGTGACCATGTTGGACTGGAGAGTCGTCCGTCGCCTGGAAAATAGGCTGCAAATAGTCTGGTCGTTTAATAAACTCTGTAAGCATATTTATATGAAAGGTTTTATGCTTTCCATCCACATCGACGATATAGTCGACATCGGAAATTTTGGAGACTATAGTGTATGGACCTTTCCACGAAATGAGAAGTCTGTTCTCTCTTGAGGGAAGTAAGACAAACGCTTTGTCTCCAGGACAAAGTTGACGTAGGCGTCTTTTCTTGTTAGCAAATCGCCTAGCCTTTTCTTTCGCAAATTCGGAAGATGAAGTTGCTAATCTGCACGATTCGATAATTTTTTCCCTAAGAGCAATGACATATTCATATGACGATTGTGTATCATCGTCAATATTATCGGAAGTTATCAAATCGTGTAACAAGGACATCGGACCGCACGGTTGCGCGCCAAAGACAAGTTCGAAAGGAGAAAACCCTGTATGCTCGTTGGGAACCTCTCTATAGGCAAAGAGAGCTGCAGGTAGGACCCTGTCCCAATCATCAGGATGATCCTCCGTTTTTTTGCCAAGTAAGTTCTTTAGTGTCCTATTAAGACGTTCAACCAATCCATTGGACATTGGATGATAAATACTACTGAGAGACCTTTTAATGTCTAGCGTAGCCATTACCTGAGACATAGTGTCCGAAATTAATTGAGTGCCGTGGTCTGACAATATTTCTCCGGGGAATCCCAGACGAGAAAATATGAGCCAAAGAGCGTCAGCGATATCGACAGTTGATATGCTCTTCAGAGGAATAGCCTCTGGCCAACGCGTGCACATGTCAACGCAAGTGAGGATAAATTGGTGTCCTCTGGCTGACTTAATCTTAAACGGGCCAATAATGTCTATAGCCATTTTCTGAAACGGCCGAATAGGAATATCTGCAGCCTGAATAGGTGCAGCATGTCTTGGACCTCTAGATTTGACCTCTTGACAAATTTTGCAAGATCGGCAATAAATTCGTATGTCTTTATTAACAAATGGCCAAAAGAAAGACGCAAGGACTCTAGTTTTAGTTCTGGAAAAACCCATGTGTCCAGCACACTGAGAATCGTGTGCATGCTGAAGAATTAAGGCTCTCATACACTTAGGCACAAGAATTTGCGAGTGCATAGATTTGTCCGAGTGTTGTACCATCCGTACCAATATACCATTCCTCATAGTGATATACGATTTGTGATTCGTATTCTGATTGGGATCCCCTTTCTTTGCGAGAAGGAAGAATTTCTTCAAAGAAGGATCCTCTTCTTGACGTTTAGCAAACGAGTCATGGGAAATCTCCAAGTGCTCGTTTTGGCTATCAACTCCATTACTATCATCAAATGAAGTTGGGGAATTAAGAGCTTGGGCTCTTGTCACCACTGCATTGACCGTTTGAATGTTTTGTTCTTCCCAAATAGAAATTTGTTGCGGGGTGCATTCCTTAACCCAATGAATACGACCGATTATAAGATCCGCAATAGGATTAGGAAGAAGACACGCATGGACATCTCCTGTAAAGAAGGGAGTGTCAATCCTAATGATAGCAGTAGGATAACTTTCCATGGTACCACCAAATGTAACACATTTGATCGCTTTTCCAGTGGCACAGCAAGGATCTATCAGAGACTCCCTAACCCCGACGGTAGTACATCCCGAATCGAAAAGTACTGAGACCAGCCTATCATTCACTAAACCGTTATGCAAGATGAGAGATCCTCTCCCATCATGCGCAACTGTAGCAGGTAGAGCAGGAAGAGGGTGACCACAAATTAGGGTAGATACAGTCGATGAGTCGAACAATGTTAAGCATTGGGGGCATTCAGTTGCTCTCCCAAAATCGAAAGCACAACCAGTGATAGCCTTAGAGTTACCACTATCATTTACTTGATTACAGGCTCCATCAAACTATTGTTGTGCAGAGTTTGCTTGTTGGAAAGGTCTTCTTTTGTTATGTCTAGGTCTGCCGCGATTATCATTTTCCCTGTAATTGTTATCATATTGCCTATTGTAATTATCATTCCAGTTAGAATCCCGGTTTCTAAATTCACCATCGTCATATTCTTGACGTCGAGAATAATTATCTCGAGAGCTCAGATAGTTATTATTGTGATAACCTTTGCGAAAGTGTCTAAGATTATTACCACCAAAATTACGAGAACTACCATCTCGTCTCCAGTTCTTAGAAGAAGAACCATTATATGTTGGATTACTTGGATTCTGAGTGTAATTCTGATTACTTCTCCTATTCCAGTTTTGTTGAGCCCCCTGAAATTTTTTATTGAAATTAGGGCCATATGGTGCTGCCGAAGCAACTGGCAACCTTTCTTTCACTTTAGAATTGCTAACTGTAGCATGGGGGTGCGCGGTGGCGTACTGGCAACAGTATTCCTCCATGTCTTTTAAGTTTCTGGGTTTACGCTCATGAAGAAATGCCAGGAAAGAATCATAAATAGATGACAAAACCTTATCTCGAAGTAATAAGTCCACTAGGCCTTCATATGTTTTCTCAGTCTGAGACAACTCAACCCATCGTGTAAATGTACGACGTATTTTTGAAAAAAAATTCAGAGAAATCTAACTCCATTTTCTGGCAACATTGTCCTAAAACGAAGACGATAATCTTCTTCTTTTAGTTGATATTTCTTTAGCAATGCTGCTCTGACAACATCATAATTAGTCCTGTCATGTTCGTCTATTGTCAAAAGAGTAGTCACTGTGTCACCTGTAAAAAATTCCATCAGTTTTTCGACATATTTTTCTTTTTTTACCTTATGCGCATCACATAAAAATTGGAATCTATCTAGATAATCCGCTACGTAATCCTTTAAAGGATTGAAATGAGGTAGTTTGATCCTACTGACAAACTCCTTTGTCGTACTCGAAGTTGTTTGCTGAGTGACATACTTGCCAATTTTAATTTCTCTAACTCCAAAGTTGCGAGTCTTTCCTCAAGTTGCATTTTCTGTTTTCTTTCCTCACGTTCCATTTTTCTATTTTCAGCCTCAGCTTGAGCTTTTCTCTCCTCAGCAGCAGCTTGAAGTTTTCTTTCCTCCGCAGCAGCTTGAAGTTTTCTTTGATACCTTTTCTCTTAAAGTTCTAATCTTCTATTCTCAGCATCTAGCTTCTTTTGTTCAGCTTCTGCTTTCTTTAGTTCCGTTTCTGCTTTCAATTTATTTTCCTCTTTTTGTTTCTTTTCTTCTGACTTTAATGCCATGGCAAATTGAGCAGATGAATATTCTTCCAATTCTTTACCAGACTTACCAAGGGTTAACCCTTGCTGGAGGAAGAAATTCAATGTAGACATTCTGTCTAATGAGATCAGAAACCTGAAAAAATTAAATAAATTACCTTATCCCACTTCAATGGGAGACAAGTCTGTCCTATTAGACTTGTGTACTCACTTTACTTTATTTCACTCTCTTAGTCTTAGTCAAAGACCTTGTATGGTTATCTTGTTTATAATATAACAAATAATCACTTGAGTACCTGTGGAAAATAATACCTTCATATCCCAATCACTGTGGGCACAAGTCTTTTTTTAAAAGAACTTGCATATATATTTTACCCTGTCTCAATCTTTGTGGATAAAAAGTCTTTTAGCAAAGAACTTGTATAAATATCTTATATAATAATACTCCATCAACAATCTCTATATGAAGAGTGTACCATATTAATAATAATACTAATACATGACCAAGTATATGTGTGTAGACTGTGTATGACAATAATGTAGTACAATCATAAATACAAAGACAAAAATACAGAACAATGACCGAAAACGTTCGCGGAAGTCAAATAAACAATACAGCAAAAAGAAAAGAAAATGTTACACAAATGTGTAATGATGACCGCGAAAAGTAAACAAGACAAATGGCAACACTGTTATAAACAAAAAGGTGTAAAGAAATAAACGAAAGAAAAGAGAGACCTACAGATACAAACAAATGAAATCAAAACTGAAAAACAGAAAAAATATTACAAAAACAACGATAAGTACAGTTACGTCACAGTTAACACAAATAGCAACAAATTGTCGCTAGCAAATTTTCAATTAAGAAAATTGCTCCTACAGAACACTATTATAAGACCTCTAGCACGTGGTATATCTTATAATAGTCACTGCCCAACCTTAAACCCGCTGAAAAACACAAGAAAAATACACAACAACAGTAGAAATAACATAAATATATATAGCAATCAATTCAATGTGTTGCAGAACAAGTTCAGTCACAGCTGAAACTAAAGTAAATTTCTTGCTCCTTGCGAACACAGAAACAAAATGTCAAGTGCACACTGAATGTCAGATCCACTGTAGCATGAAGTGGTCTTCACGAACATAAAGTTACTATGACCTTCTCGTATCTTGAGTCTTGCACATCGAATGTTGACAATTTCACGTACTGTTTACAAACAGGAACTTGACCCCGAACAATGTAACTTGAATGCTCTGACGCAGAAAAGTCTGTTGTTGAATGAAACGTGTACCATTTACTGTAAGGGTCTTGACTCGTATGCAGTTGTGGTCCACGTAACAAACGCCTAGATGTTAACTCCAGTACTTGTCATGTTGGTTTATGTAGCATTATAACATAAATGCTCGCACTGTTTATCTGGGTCAACAGTTGATGACCTATTTCTGTCCTGTGTAGACAAAACTTGAAAGTAGCGAACTAGAGATGTGTGTTACAGCTTAGACCCACAAATGGAAGGTGTACTTGTCCTTCTCATGAAAATAGCCCCATCAGCTGGCCTACCAGAAATGTAACTGTCTTTTTCTCTTGTTGAGGTGAACACTGGCACAAGACAGCATACATGTTGTTAGGTGTGTAGTACTTGTAATGATGATCTGAGTGTGGGTGCAAATGAAGGCGCGAATGTGTTTAGGCTCGTATATGTTGTATGATGCAACCCATACACTCACATGCAGTAGTCAAAGATGCTTGGACACTGCAGGCACATTTCAAAACATTTATTGACGGTAACACACATAGCATCAACAGGAACAGTCAGTGTAAACAAGGTCATGCTGACCGGAAATCGTTAGATATACATCAGGCATTCAAAAAGGCTGGTAAACATTCCAATATTCGTGCATGGTCAATCGTAATGTTATTCAATGACAGTTCATAATGCCGCCTTGGTATTTCTGACTAAACACGTCAGATACCTTAATCACTTTGACATACAGGTACAACTTGGCATTCCCCGCCAATTGCACATTATCAGGCTGTAATATATTAGCCTTAACACAGGCCTCGTTATGACGTCATCTGTGTACTTCTTCTAAGCAGGTTAACATCAACCCTGCAGTAATGCTTATGTAGACATAAATATACCGCCAATCAGCGGTTCCCACAATATAACTTCGTCACTGGACTTCTGGATGATATAAAGACTAATAGTCTTGGATGGCTACCTTGAGCGCAAAAATATAAGTTCTGAAATGTAGAACCGGTGAGCTGTAGTTCACAGACTAGGTAATCCTTCAACATGTTCTGCCACCGAAAGCATAATAATGAAAACAGGTCGGTATTACCTGGAACCGAATCCTCAGAACACAATAAGGAACTCTGCTGTCATTCCGACGCACAGAGATTCACTGGGGAGACCTGCCAACGCAGTCACTTCGAAGATTTTCCCCGAAAACACAATGGATTTCATGTCCCACAGAAGTCAGCTTACATCACGGCCTGACGGAAGTCTATCTCAACTTGGCGCTAAAACCTGCGCATGGGCACAAGCCTGAACTGTTTACCTTTGACCCTATCTTCATACAGGTCAAACCCCAAAGGATGAACCAACAGGGAAGACAACCCCTAATCAACCTGACACCGCAAGGTAAAGACTCAATTATTCACCTTTGACTGGGGTGAAAAAAACATACGACAAATAACATGACATATGACTCCGTCGAAAATGACAGCAACATATTACTACACACCCCCCCCCCCTTCCTGTAAAAAAAATGATACATTTTTTTCAAATATATTCATGAGCAAGATAGCACGATTATCAATTATGCGCTCATGAAAGAATGACCCTACTATCAGGTACAATGGAGAGATTAAAAATCATCTCTCACCATAAGAGAAACTATTTCTCAAAGCAAAACAAATTCAGGAGGTATCATTAAAGAACCTGAGTTGCTGGCATTACCAAGACACATATCAAACCTTATTAAATACTATGATTATAGCAATATACAAATGTCAATATACAAATATCATGAACTACAATGCTATATTAGCAACATATTACTAGTGGATGGACAAAACCAAATTAGTTAAAGTCATTATACATCATCCAAATAGTAAAACATTTGTATTACAATATATTATGATATTAAGGACAGACCTAAGTCTGAAAATATATCAGGAAAAACTAGGACACAAGATTTAACTGGAATCATGTGGGCATCTAGACAATATGTCCGCCATCACATTATCCAAACCACGGATAGCTCGCACCGTGAAATGGAAAGGCTGAAGAGCAATAGCATAACGAGTAGATCTCGAGCTCTTCAAATCCTTACTTTGCATAGCCGTAAGAGCTTTTTGGTCGGTTTCCATAAAGAAATGCGCGCCCAGAAGGAACCTTTGTAGCTTAAGAATGGACCAAACCATAGCCAACAATTCACGGTCTAAAACCGAGTAATTCCTTTCTGCCGCATTTAGCTTCCTAGAGATATACATTACAGGATGCAGAGTTCCTGAATATTCCTGCATTAGTGCCGCTCCAATCCCAGTGGAAGAGGCATCACTACGAAGGACAAAAGTCTTATCAATCGTTGGTAGTCTTAAGATAGGATGAGATGAGAACAAATTCTTAACCTGATCCAATGAAGATTGGCATTCTTGGGACCAACGCACCATATTAGGAGAACCTTTTTTCAATAACGATGAAAGTGGTGCCATAATGGAGGACAGATTCTCAATGAATCTTCCATAGAATTGTATCAATCCCAAGAGACTACGCACTTGCTTTTTTGTCTTCGGAACCGAGATATTCAATATCTTCGAAATGTTTTGGTCCTCTGTCTTCAACAGACCATGACCAACTCGATGACCTAGGAAGGAAATTTCACTAAACCCAACAAAAGCTTTAGAGGGTTTTGCAGTCAAACTATGCTCACGTAGAGTAGATAGCAATTCCTTTAGACCCAAATAGTGTTCTTCCCAAGTATCGCTGAAAAGACAGATGTCGTCTAAATATGCGATGACATCTGCACGATCTGATAGAATTCGTCGCATCATGCGCACGAAAGTCGCTGGGGCGTTCATAAGCCCGAAAGGCATAAAATTCCACTGAAACAGACCCCTAGGTGTTGAAAAAGCAGTGAGAGGTTTGGCGTGTTCCGTCAAAGGGACTTGCCAATAACCTTTCGACAAGTCTAGTTTAGTAAAGAATCTAGCTTTAGAAAGTCTAATAAGTAGATCATCTAATAAAGGCATAGGTTCAGCATCGAACTTCGTAACTTGATTTAATTTGCGATAGTCAACGCAAAGACGTATGTTATTGTCTTTCTTTCGAACAATAACTATCGACGAAGAATAAGCTGAAGTGGATGGTTCAATTATTTGCAGTTGAATCATTTCATCCAATTCTTTCTCGACTTGTGCTTGAAAATGAATAGGTATTGGGTATGGTCTTACTCTGATCGGATTACGATCAGTAAGTATGATGTCATGTTCAATGACACGTGTGTGTCCAGGAATGTCGGTAAGGACATCCTGAAATGATTGTAGCGTAGAAGATACTTGACGCTGTTCCTCAAAAGACAAGTTCGAAGAGACGGTAACGTTTTTCCATGATTCCGTAGAATTAAGTGGAATCGCAGGAAGAGGTAAGTTAACGTCAGAAAAAATAGTTTCCTCATCCTGTATAACGGACAGGGATGAGATGTGACCATGTTGGACTGGAGAGTCGTCCGTCGCCTGGAAAATAGGCTGCAAATAGTCTGGACGTTCAATAAACTCTGTAAGCATATTTATATGAAAGGTTTTATGCTTTCCATCCACATCGACAATATAGTCGACATCGGAAATTTTCGAGACTATAGTGTATGGACCTTTCCATGAAATGAGAAGTCTGTTCTCTCTTGAGGGAAGTAAGACAAACGCTTTGTCTCCAGGACAAAGTTGACGTAGGCGTCTTTTCTTGTTAGCAAATCGCCTAGCCTTTTCTTTCGCAAATTCGGAAGATGAAGTTGCTAATCTGCACGATTCGATAATTTTTTCCCTAAGAGCAATGACATATTCATATGACGATTGTGTATCATCGTCAATATTATCGGAAGTTATCAAATCGTGTAACAAGGACATCGGACCGCGCGGTTGCGCGCCAAAGACAAGTTCGAAAGGAGAAAACCCTGTATGCTCGTTGGGAACCTCTCTATAGGCAAAGAGAGCTGCAGGTAGGACCCTGTCCCAATCATCAGGATGATCCTCCGTTATCTTGCCAAGTAAGTTCTTTAGTGTCCTATTAAGACGTTCAACCAATCCATTGGACATTGGATGATAAATACTACTGAGAGACCTTTTAATGTCTAGCGTAGCCATTACCTGAGACATAGTGTCCGAAATTAATTGAGTGCCGTGGTCTGACAATATTTCTCCGGGGAATCCCAGACGAGAAAATATGAGCCAAAGAGCGTCAGCGATATCGACAGTTGATATGCTCTTCAGAGGAATAGCCTCTGGCCAACGCGTGCACATGTCAACGCAAGTGAGGATAAATTGGTGTCCTCTGGCTGACTTAATCTTAAACGGGCCAATAATGTCTATAGCCATTTTCTGAAACGGCCGAATAGGAATATCTGCAGCCTGAATAGGTGCAGCATGTCTTGGACCTCTAGACTTGACCTCTTGACAAATTTTGCAAGATCGGCAATAAATTCGTATGTCTTTATTAACAAATGGCCAAAAGAAAGACGCAAGGACTCTAGTTTTAGTTCTGGAAAAACCCATGTGTCCAGCACACTGAGAATCGTGTGCATGCTGAAGAATTAAGGCTCTCATACACTTAGGCACAAGAATTTGCGAGTGCATAGACTTGTCCGAGTGTTGTACCATCCGTACCAATATACCATTCCTCATAGTGATATACGATTTGTGATTCGTATTCTGATTGGGATCCCCTTTCTTTGCAAGAAGGAAGAATTTCTTCAAAGAAGGATCCTCTTCTTGACGTTTAACAAACGAGTCATGGGAAATCACCAAGTGCTCGTCTTGGCTATCAACTCCATTACTATCATCAGATGAAGTTGGGGGATTAAGAGCTTGAGCTCTTGTCACCACTGCATTGACCGTTTGAATGTTTTTTTCTTCCCAACTAGAAATTTGTTGCGGGGTGCATTCCTTAACCCAATGAATACGACCGATTATAAGATCCGCAATAGGATTAGGAAGAAGACATGCATGGACATCTCCTGTGAAGAAAGGAGTGTCAATCCTAATAATAGCAGTAGGATAGCTTTCCATAGTACCACCAAATGTAACACATTTGATTGTTTTTCCAGTGGCACAGCAAGGATCTATCAGAGACTCCCTAACCCCGACGGTAGTACATCCCGAATCGAAAAGTACTGAGACCAGCCTATCATTCACTAAACCGTTATGCAAGATGAGAGATCCTCTCCCATCATGCGCAACTGTAGCAGGTAGAGCAGGAAGAGGGTGACCACAAATTAGGGTAGATACAGTCGATGAGTCGAACAATGTTAAGCATTGGGGGCATTCAGTTGCTCTCCCAAAATCGAAAGCACAACCAGTGATAGCCTTAGAGTTACCACTATCATTTACTTGATTACAGGCTCCATCAAACTCTTGTTGTGCAGAGTTTGCCTGTTGGAAAGGTCTTCTTTTGTTATGTCTAGGTCTGCCGCGATTATCATTTCCCCTGTAATTGTTATCATATTGCCTATTGTAATTATCATTCCGGTTTGAATCCCGGTTTCTAAATTCACCATCGTCATATTCTTGACGTCGAGAATAATTATCTCGAGAGCTCAGATAGTTATTATTGTGATAACCTTTGCGAAAGTGTCTAAGATTATTACCACCAAAATTACGAGAACTACCATCTCGTCTCCAGTTCTTAGAAGAAGAACCATTATATGTTGGATTACTCGGATTCTGAGTGTAATTCTGATTACTTCTCCTATTCCAGTTTTGTTGAGCACCCTGAAATTTTTTATTGAAATTAGGGCCATATGGTGCTGCCGAAGCAACTGGCAACCCTTCTTTCACTTTAGAATTGCTAACTGTAGCATGGGGTGCGTGGTGGCGTACTGGCAACAGTATTCCTCCATGTCTTTTAAGTTTTTGGGTTTACGCTCATGAAGAAATGCAAGGAAAGAATCATTAACAGATGACAAAACCTTATCTCGAAGTAATAAGTCCATTAGGCCTTCATATGTTTTCTCAGTCTGAGACAACTCAACCCATCGTGTAAATGTACGACGTATTTTTGAAAAAAATTCAGAGAAATCTACTCCATTTTCTGGCAACATTGTCCTAAAACGAAGACGATAATCTTCTTCTTTTAGTTGATATTTCTTTAGCAATGCTGCTCTGACAACATCATAATTAGTCCTGTCATGTTCGTCTATTGTCATAAGAGTAGTCACTGTGTCACCTGTAAAAAATTCCATCAGTTGTTCAACATATTTTTCCTTTTTTATGTTATGCGTATCGCATAAAAATTGGAATCTATCTAGATAATCCGCTACGTAATCCTTTAAAGGATTGAAATGAGGTAGTTTGATCCTACTGACAAACTCCTTTGTCGTACTCGAAGTTGTTTGCTGAGTGACATACTTGCCAATTTTAATTTCTCTAACTCCAAAGTTGCGAGTCTTTCCTCAAGTTGCATTTTCTGTTTTCTTTCCTCACGTTCCATTTTTCTATTTTCAGCCTCAGCTTGAGCTTTTCTCTCCTCAGCAGCAGCTTGAAGTTTTCTTTCCTCCGCAGCAGCTTGAAGTTTTCTTTGATACCTTTTCTCTTAAAGTTCTAATCTTCTATTCTCAGCATCTAGCTTCTTTTGTTCAGCTTCTGCTTTCTTTAGTTCCGTTTCTGCTTTCAATTTATTTTCCTCTTTTTGTTTCTTTTCTTCTGACTTTAATGCCATGGCAAATTGAGCAGATGAATATTCTTCCAATTCTTTACCAGACTTACCAAGGGTTAACCCTTGCTGGAGGAAGAAATTCAATGTAGACATTCTGTCTAATGAGATCAGAAACCTGAAAAAATTAAATAAATTACCTTATCCCACTTCAATGGGAGACAAGTCTGTCCTATTAGACTTGTATACTCACTTTACTTTATTTCACTCTCTTAGTCTTAGTCAAAGACCTTGTATGGTTATCTTGTTTATAATATAACAAATAATCACTTGAGTACCTGTGGAAAATAATACCTTCATATCCCAATCACTGTGGGCACAAGTCTTTTTTTAAAAGAACTTGCATATATATTTTACCCTGTCTCAATCTTTGTGGATAAAAAGTCTTTTAGCAAAGAACTTGTATAAATATCTTATATAATAATACTCCATCAACAATCTCTATATGAAGAGTGTACCATATTAATAATAATACTAATACATGACCAAGTATATGTGTGTAGACTGTGTATGACAATAATGTAGTACAATCATAAATACAAAGACAAAAATACAGAACAATGACCGAAAACGTTCGCGGAAGTCAAATAAACAATACAGCAAAAAGAAAAGAAAATGTTACACAAATGTGTAATGATGACCGCGAAAAGTAAACAAGACAAATGGCAACACTGTTATAAACAAAAAGGTGTAAAGAAATAAACGAAAGAAAAGAGAGACCTACAGATACAAACAAATGAAATCAAAACTGAAAAACAGAAAAAATATTACAAAAACAACGATAAGTACAGTTACGTCACAGTTAACACAAATAGCAACAAATTGTCGCTAGCAAATTTTCAATTAAGAAAATTGCTCCTACAGAACACTATTATAAGACCTCTAGCACGTGGTATATCTTATAATAGTCACTGCCCAACCTTAAACCAGCTGAAAAACACAAGAAAAATACACAACAACAGTAGAAATAACATAAATATATATAGCAATCAATTCAATGTGTTGCAGAACAAGTTCAGTCACAGCTGAAACTAAAGTAAATTTCTTGCTCCTTGCGAACACAGAAACAAAATGTCAAGTGCACACTGAATGTCAGATCCACTGTAGCATGAAGTGGTCTTCACGAACATAAAGTTACTATGACCTTCTCGTATCTTGAGTCTTGCACATCGAATGTTGACAATTTCACGTACTGTTTACAAACAGGAACTTGACCCCGAACAATGTAACTTGAATGCTCTGATGCAGAAAAGTCTGTTGTTGAATGAAACGTGTACCATTTACTGTAAGGGTCTTGACTCGTATGCAGTTGTGGTCCACGTAACAAACGCCTAGATGTTAACTCCAGTACTTGTCATGTTGGTTTATGTAGCATTATAACATAAATGCTCGCACTGTTTATCTGGGTCAACAGTTGATGACCTATTTCTGTCCTGTGTAGACAAAACTTGAAAGTAGCGAACTAGAGATGTGTGTTACAGCTTAGACCCACAAATGGAAGGTGTACTTGTCCTTCTCATGAAAATAGCCCCATCAGCTGGCCTACCAGAAATGTAACTGTCTTTTTCTCTTGTTGAGGTGAACACTGGCACAAGACAGCATACATGTTGTTAGGTGTGTAGTACTTGTAATGATGATCTGAGTGTGGGTGCAAATGAAGGCGCGAATGTGTTTAGGCTCGTATATGTTGTATGATGCAACCCATACACTCACATGCAGTAGTCAAAGATGCTTGGACACTGCAGGCACATTTCAAAACATTTATTGACGGTAACACACATAGCATCAACAGGAACAGTCAGTGTAAACAAGGTCATGCTGACCGGAAATCGTTAGATATACATCAGGCATTCAAAAAAGGCTGGTAAACATTCCAATATTCGTGCATGGTCAATCGTAATGTTATTCAATGACAGTTCATAATGCCGCCTTGGTATTTCTGACTAAACACGTCAGATACCTTAATCACTTTAACATACAGGTACAACTTGGCATTCCCCGCCAATTGCACATTATCAGGCTGTAATATATTAGCCTTAACACGGGCCTCGTTATGACGTCATCTGTGTACTTCTTCTAAGCAGGTTAACATCAACCCTGCAGTAATGCTTATGTAGACATAAATATACCGCCAATCTGCGGTTCCCACAATATAACTTCGTCACTGGACTTCTGGATGATATAAAGACTAATAATCTTGGATGGCTACCTTGAACGCAAAAATGTAAGTTCTGAAATGTAGAACCGGTGAGCTGTAGTTCACAGACTAGGTAATCCTTCAACATGTTCTGCCACCAAAAGCATAATAATGAAAAAAGGTCGGTATTACCTGGAACCGAATCCTCAGAACACAATAAGGAACTCTGCTATCATTCCGACGCACCGAGATTCACTGGGGAGACCTGCCAACGCAGTCACTTCGAAGATTTTCCCCGAAAACACAATGGACTTCATGTCCCACAGAAGTCAGCTTACATCACGGCCTGACGGAAGTCTATCTCAACTTGGCGCTAAAACCTGCGCATGGGCACAAGCCCGAACTGTTTACCTTTGACCTTATCTTCATACAGGTCAAACCCCAAAGGATGAACCAACAGGGAAGACAACCCCTAATCAACCTGACACCACAAGGTAAAGACACAATTATTCACCTTTGACTAGGGTGAAAAAAACATACGACAAATAACATGACATATGACTCCGTCGAAAATGACAGCAACAGAGATATATATTTCTCTTCTCCGCTCCTGAGGGAGCATGGGGCCACCAGTGTGGTTGGCCTCCGTATGAAGCATTCAGATGCTCGTCATTAGTAGTTTCGGTAGCAATCTGTGTTACATGGTGAGATTGCCAGCCTCATGCACAGCACCATACTAGTCTCATTGGACGACATGCATGAGTGTGTGCTCTTGCAGTAGTGGTTTCGGTAGCAACCGATGTTACATGGTGAGATTGCCAGCCTCCTGCGCAACACCATACTAGTCGCATTGGACGACACGCATGAGTGTGTGTGTGTGATAGTTGCGTGTGTCAGGTGGCATGGAAGGACTGTTTGGCAGGTGAGAGTATCATTATTTAACTATGATTTTAACTAGCCCGTGCTTTGTTTGCTTCTTCAGATTAGCAACTGAGCACTAGCTGGGTGTTTTGTTTTGTTTTTTTCGTTTGCTAGTTTATTTGTTTAATGTTTGCTTCAGTGGGCTCTTCGTCACTGAATGGGTTGTAAAAATAAATACAGCCCCTGCCTCAGAATCAAAAGTTTTATTGTTGTTCGGGTCGGTGTAAGTGTGAAAAGAGAGTGATCAAATATCATCATCATCATCATCTCGCCCACCCTATCACACACACATATATATATATATATATATATATATATATATATATATATATATATATATATATATATATATATATAGACCTACCATAACATTTTTTTCTCATACCGGGACACTTTCGAGAGTTTGCTCAAAAGAGAAAGTGAGCGCCTTCTATGCAATTTTAGAAAGAGAGAAGTATATTCAGCTAAGTAATTATGATTCAAAAAGGCTAAGTAATGGAGTGGTTAACAACAAACAACAATTATGTAGTAATAATTTGTAATTACTCTTAACTGAACATAACTTATTATTAAAAAGTTATTAATATTTATCACTAGCGTGAACTTTCTTTAAAAATTCTTTGTTATTTTTAATCGCGTCAAAAAATTCACTACAATTTAGTTCACAATTAACTTTGCAGCGCAATAAAGCTTTTACAGTTGATTCAGCCATTCTACCTCTTTCTTCAGACCATATGTTATTCATTATTGAGAATATCCTTTCAACAGGTGCAGATGTGCCTGGCAGGCTGAAAATGTATTCTATAATTTGGACAAGATTAGGCAATGAAATGTTCTTTTGTTTGAAATGACTGAATAGTTGTGTCCATTATTCTTCACAATTTGTATTTTTCCAAATGTCATAGTTTGCAGACCAAAAACCTTTTGCAATCACCACTTCATCAAACAGTTCATCTAAGTTTATTGCACTATTTGCAAGAGTTTCATTAATTTGTTCACCCGATGCTTCAATTTCAGACCATGTTAATTCATTGTTGATTATCCAAATAGAAGATTCTGCTCCACCAAAACTGTTTTCCCATAGCTCAATGTAAGAAAGACATCGGTCATAAAATTTTGTAAACTCTTGTAGGATTGTATTAATACTTCCATTATTTTCCAGTATTCTAAAAAGTTTTTTTGCTTCTTGAGGTATAAATTTATCATCACGCCTTTCCTCAAGATTTTTTAAAAATTTTCTAAGTTCACTGACAATATCAGTTGCACTTGCTTTTGTACTTTCCATAATCAAGGTAGATTTGTTAAACAATGTGAGTTGCCCTTGCACAAACCACAAATACATTTCACCACAATCATTATCAAAGAACTGTTTTATCAACACTGGACAGTGTTCTTGTGAAATAAAATATGATTTAAATTTTTTCCAAATAACCGGGACAAAATGACAAACTGGCCGGGATGCCGGGACCATACCTTCAAACCGGGACAGTCCCGGTCAAACCGGGATGTATGATAAGCCTACATATATACAACATACATAAATATAAAAATCGATAAGTTCGATCAGGTGGTCAGGGGTGATAAGTAGGTAGGTTGTAGTTAATTATTGTCTTTAGTTGTTCAGGGGGTATATATATACACACACATATATAGAACATACATACAATATATATTTTACAACAGGTAGACAACATTTATACAAATGCCAAGGATTTTTACGTTTTAATTCATATATATAAGAGTTATCTCAGCAGTCAAGATCACAGGCACAAGGTAGACTAAGCAGAAAGACTAGATAGTGAAAGGAGATGTGTTGACATTGTCGGCGTGTACCTGTCTTTTTAAGTAAAAATATGACAGGGAATTTCCGTTGTTGGGTGAGTACAGCTAAAAGGCTAGCTTATTGTGATGTTTATTGAGCATATTAGTACATTTTTCCCGCCCTGCATTGTTGTGTAGTGAGAACCTCCAAACAAGTGTGTTTGTCTGTTGTTTTGTGCGTAGGTATTGATGAGAATTTCAGCTAATTGGTGTTAGCTTTCTTGGTTTGATAGTCCTTTACACAGTGTAAAATCACTATTGGTTATCTGTAGTGATTTAAATAGTTTTGTTAAGCCATTATTTCTATAATATTTTGTATTGTAAAGTGAGGTTGCGATGTTGTTTGTATGAGTAGACGGTTGAATTTTGATGTTTATTGAGCCCCTTGGTACATTTTTCCCACCCCGCGCTTGTTGTGTGGTGAGAACCGTCAAAAACGTGTTTTTTTCTGGTGGTTTGTGTGTAGGTATTGATGAGAATACAGGTGTGAGAGAAAAAAAACCATGTAAGAGAGGATACAAATGTACGCAAAGTGAGACCAATTTTTTAAAATTTTATATAATAATGGGGTGTAGAGGTGATCAGCCGGCAAGGTTAGTCTGGTTGATATTGTTGTCGGCCATCCCGATGCTGAATATACTCTAGATGTATACTTATCAGATTATCGAGGGTGGATGCACATGCGCGTATAACTTCACGCTTCACAAAAAAAAAAATCTTTACATGAGCGATTATATGTTGATTTTTCACTGTCGCTTTTAAAGAGGCCATACCGCAGACTTGTGTAGATTGACCAATTATTTTGGAGGCAGTGTATTCCTAATCAACAACAGGAGATTTTTGTGTATTTCATGAAAGCTTAGGTATAGGTAGCTTCACTAAAGCATGCAAGGACTTTGGCCTCACAATAAGTCTAAAGAAAACAAATGTGCTGAGTCAGGATGTGGATGCTGCACCAGTTATCACTATCGATAACTATGAATTGGCAGTGGTGCACCACTTCACATACCTAGGGTCTACCATCAATGACAAACTCTCACTGGATACAGAAATCGACAGCCGCATTGGCAAAGCTGCAGCTACCTTTGCCCGCCTCACATCGCGTGTTTGGGGAAACTCTAAACTCACAATGAAGACCAAAGCTGCGGTATATAATGCCTGCATCACCAGCACACTCCTATATGGCAGCGAGACCTGGACGACCTATGCTAAGCAAGAAAGAAGGCTCAATACCTTCCATTTGCGGTGTCTACGCCGCATCCTCGGCATCTCGTGGAAAGATAAAGTGACAAATGTTGAGGTGTTGTCATGTGCTGGCCTTCAAAGTATGTATACGCTTCTTAGACAGCGCAGACTTTGCTGGCTTGGCCATGTTCACCGCATGGAAGATGGTCGCATCCCAAAAGATATCTTCTACGGACAATTAGCAGATGGCAAGAGAACAGTTGGGCGACCACAGCTGAGGTTCAAAGATGTGTGCAAGAGAGACATGAGGGCACTGGACATGGATCCAGCAACATGGGAGGATGAAGCTGCCGATCGCACTAAGTGGCGATGCTATTTACGGCGCCACCTCAGATTGGGCGAAGAGAGGCTCACACAAGAAGCAGAGGTGAGGAGAAAACGTCGAAAGGAGCACCAGGAAAATAAGCAGCTGAGGGCTGTCACCTCAGGGGCGCATTCCCATAGTCAGTTATGACTGAAGGGGCTATTATTATTAGGTATAGGTACACTGTCCAAACGTGATCTCATCAGAACGTTGTTATCTGTGTGGATGTGCTGTAGTCTTGTTACAAACAACAAGCTGATTTAGATGTTGCTTTAACACTTTTTATTGGAAGGAGTTGTGCTTTTACCTTTTTACATGAATATAACAACCGAGTTCTACCAAAACCTCCATGCAACTATGTTGCTGTTTGGCTTGAGAAGAAGGAATTTTTATAAGCATGCACTAAGTGAATTCCCTTTTTCCTGCCCACTAAAGAATAAAGAGGAAAATATAAAAAAAATTGATAAATTTTATAGAGGAAGATGGCTAATGAGCGGGGTGTGGTGTGAATGATTTTGGTTTTGTCTGGTATTTTGTGTGTAGGTATTGATGAGAATATAGGGTGGTGAGAGGTGAAGTGGTTACGTTATCGTTGTGGACATGTCTTTTGATGTAAAAATATGACTGGAAATTTCCATTTGTTGGGTGAATGTAATTACATATTGATACGGGCTCTGGTCCACGGGGTAGTTTTCTTTATTATTTATATTATATCATGAGTAATAAGCCTACTCACCCCAATGCCCATCTAGTGGTATTTAAGTGACCCCGCACACAGCCGTATTCTCCAACATAAAAAATACTGTCAAAGGCCAGGCTGGACAATTCCAAATAGGCAGTTTTATTGAACACAACGAAGCTCCGTAGAGATATATGTCACAGGTAGACTAGATTATGATGTCAACTAGACAGTCCTTAGTGTCGCTGTACAGTTAATAAGTGTAATATTTCATCCTCATTTATAAGAGTATCATTCTGGTTACCACATTGATACAGGTAGATGTAGAATGGTCAACTTGAACCGACATATTGTTGGGCATAACGGTCACCTTGTCCATAGAGTATTGAGGCCCTGACAAGGGACAGTGTTTATATCGAGTGAGAGTGTAAATGTGAATTATGCAAATGGGTGGTACTGTTCTGTAGAGTTGACAAGTAATAAAGCACTCATTCACTCATGTACGAAAGTCAATGACGTCTGGAACTACTGTTGATAATTTCACACATTTAATAGGACGCAAACTCTGACGACATATTTACAGTCACTGGAACAAGTTGGCAACAACATCACAAGCTTGACAAAAATGGTCTACAACATCAAATATGCATTCGTATAGAATGAGGATACAACAGAACGTTCGTAGCTAGTCACTCAGGGTTCTGGTAGTATAACTTTAAAGCCTAACTGACTGATCGCGTCAGTTAATGTTTGCAAATGTTTATTATCAATGGCTCCCTGACAGAACCTCTTCTGTCAAAGAATTACAAGCCGTAAGTTAGCAGGCTTCTATGACAATAATCTTAAACCACAGTAGTGGGTTACCATAGTAGACAGATCTCTGTACCATCATCAGATAATAAGGCATTCCCGTTCTCCAAACGATGATTCGCTTAGGCAAAGGCGGGATCCAAAATGGCTTCTACCTCCAGTGAGCGTCGCTCACTGCGAAGATGCATAATGAAGCATAAGTAAAGGGCTCTGTTCATAAACATCGATAATGCTGTGTAGATTATGGCGATAATAATGCAATGTACATAATAGATACTGGTGCTGCTAGCAAAAACATCGTCAATAAAGAGTTCAGCACACTCATATGCAGACCATATCCCTGGCTGCAGATCTAGGCATAAGGAAAGTTCAGAAACAGTCTTTCGTTACCTTAACTTCCTAGAATACACTAGCAAAATAGCACACGCCATCCTTTGGCGTAAAGAATATATTCTGGGGAGGAACATAGACATAATAGTCACACAGCAGACGTCACCTTCCCCCTAGAATTACACAGAGCACAAATCAACGGACATCTGTCCGGGCAGCAAACACAAGAAGACAACATGACAGAAGTCTTCTTCCAACAACCCCAGTTTGACGCATCCGCAGAAAAACGCGTGACCCCCAGAGTTCAACTCAAGATGGGCCGACGTCGTAAAAGACAATAAGATACAAGACCAAATCGCCTTAAAAGATAGGAATAAACCTCAACTCAGGTTATAAACATTCCCAGAAAGACTGATCTGTTCTGACCATACAAGAAAAATAATTCAATGTAAATCTTAGTATTCATATGCCAAGTTAAGACCCAAGAGAAGGTAACAAACATAATAAAATGTACCATCAACTAAATCAAGGGTTATGTACCTTTGACTATCAAAAAAAAATTGTTAACAGACAAATAAATATCTTTCTATATATATATCTCTATATTCATTGCCTACAAAAGAATCTGTGCGTAACAGGCATGTATCCCCGCACGGTAAAAATTTGTGTCCTTTTTCCTAAACCACTGGCGTACGGTGCATTTAAGGGTCTCGGTGTCCTCAAAGTGATGTCCGCAAAGATCTTCTTTCAGTGGTCCAAACAGATGGAAGTCAGAAGGTGCAAGATCAGGACTGTAAGGGGGAATGTGGTAATAATGTCCAGCCAAATTCTGGCATCGCATCAATGGTGCGTTTAGCGGTGTGTGGCGTGGCATTATCGTGCAACAGTAGTGCAGTTCTCTGATCTTTTAATGGGTGAAGTCGCCGAAGATGACCTCTAAGCTTCTTCAAAGTTTCAATGTAACGGTCTGCATTCACCGTGTTTCCCTGTTCCAAGAAGTCAAGAAGAATCACACCCTTCTCATCCCAAAACATGGAGGCCATAACTTTCCCTACAGATGGTGAACTTTTGAACTTCTTTCTTGTTGGCGATGTTGTGTGATGCTATTCCATTGACTGCCTCTTGGATTCTGGTTCAAAAAAATGAACCCAAGTCTCATCACCTGTCACAATATTTGATAAAAACTGTTCTCCTTCAGTTTCGTAACGGTGCAGGAGGTTGATGGCTTTAATTTTCCTTGTTTCTTTATGTCTGTCTGTCAACATTCAACGTTTTAACCGAACATCTTTGGCAGCCATTTTTAAACTGTTACAGTGGTGCAACCTGTTACTGAAACAGGTTGGTAATGCTATACAGTGCAGAAGAGTGTTTAAGGAATCCTGCTAAATTTACAAATTGCACACCAATGCAGTATTTACATACATAAAAAATAGGAGGCATAACTTTTTGACCTTCACTCGTACATACCTGTCTCATCTTCCAGTACCCCACTGAATACTTTCTTGTTCTCTCCATACATGACTTGATAACATCATCCATGAGGAGTATGAAAAGATAAGGTGACAGGATATCACCTAGTCTTACACCTGTGGTGGTCCTGAACTCTTCTGACTTATGGTTTGCTGTCCTCACATAATTTCTGCAAGACTTGTAGAAGCTCTGTATAGCATGAATCAGAGGTGCTGGAATGTTCTTCCTTGCCAAACAGCCCCAAAGTTTGCTCCAGGGTACCCTGTCAAACGCCTTTTCCAGATCTATGAAACAAAGATGGATCTCACTCTTATACTCAAGGGCCTTTTTACTCAGCTGTCTGAGTGTGAAGATTAGGTCTTGAGTACTTCAGTTTGCTCGGAATCCAAACTGGACCTCATCCAACTGTGGCTCAGCTAGGCGTCAGAGTCTCTGCTCTAAGATTCTAGAGTAGATTTTACCAGGGACACTGAGAAGGGATATGCCTCTATGGTGTCCACATTGTCAATTGTCACCCTTTTTGAAAATTGGTGTTATGATGGCAATCTCCCAATCCTTTGGTATGGTCTTGTTGCACCATGCTGCCTGTAGGACCCTTAAGAGTAATAGGTCGCCTGATGCTCCCATGTACTTAACCATTTCTGGTGTTATACCATCATGCCCTGCTGCTTTGCCCATCTTGGTTTTCTACAGTGCTGCCTTCAGTTCTTCCATCTTTATGTTATCTTCACCATCATTGGTTTTCTCTTCTGTGCTAGTGGTTATCATTTCTGATGCTTGACCTTGCTCACCATCAAGGAGTTCTGAGAAATATTCTTTCCATCTTTCCATTACTTCCTTCGGGGCAGTAAGCAATTTGCCTTGCTCGTCCTTTATAAATTTGAGAGGGCATTGTTTTTCCTTTCTCATGTTCTTTAGGGTCTTATAGAACAATTTCTGGTTTTCTTGCGCATCTTTTTCTAGCTTTTCTCCAAATTCTTCCCAGGACTTCTGTTTTACTGCTAGCACCTTGTACTTTGCTTCTGTTCTGAGTATTACATTTTCTCTATATTTCTCTATTTGTCCTGCTGTGTTTTTAGATCCTAAGTATTGTTTCCATGCCATTTTCTTCTCTCTTATTTTCTCTTTGACTTCCTCTGTCCACCAAGGTGTCCTCTTTCTCTTGTTCCCAAGTCGGACTTCACCACATGCTTCTGCAGCAGCTGTCTTTATGATGTCCTTGAATTTGAGCCAGAGGGTTTCCAAGTCATCAGGTTGTTGTTCTGTGTTTCTCACCACTGTAGCAATAAGCCCCTGATATCTGGTCTTAATTTCTGGCTCTCTCAGCTTGTAGGTCTTAATGCTCATTTCTTCCGTTCGTTTACTTGGTTTCTTGCATAATGCTGGGCAGTTCCTAGGCTGAGCAACTCTTTCAGTTGTTCTTTTGATTGTAAGCAGGTAGTGATCACTTCCAATCTCTGTCCCCTCCAGACTCTAGCATCCTGGACATATTTGAATGAGCTCCTCCTAACAATGGCATAGTCGATCACTGACTTCTCATTCTTTGTTGGTTCACACCTAGTGTATGCATGTATGCGCTTATGGGGGAACTTTGTGTTGGTAATGATCAGATTCTGCTCATTGCAGAATCGGAGGAGACGCTTTCCATTGTCATTGAGAGTATCTTCTCCATATCTTCTGATAACTCCACCCCATCCAGCATGGTCATTTCCAACTCTGGCATTGAAATCTCCGAGCATGATAATTTTATCTAGGCAGTCATCCACTGTCCTTTGAAGCAGCTCGAAGAATTCCTCCTTGACCTCTGCTCTCTCATCCTCATTTGGCCCATACACTATGACCAGGTTGACTATGGTTTCTCCTTCTTTTAGTTTTACAACCATAATGCGCTCCGAGACAAAGTTCCATCCCTTGATACTATCTTTCTGGTTTTTGGCCACAATACAACCCACGCCCCTTTTAGCTCTTTCAGATGTGGGTACACCACTGTATGGCAGCATGTTGCCATCGAGATCCATGACTCCTTGTCCCTTTTTCTTTGTTTTGGTAACAGCCAGGATTTCTAGTTTTGCTATCCTCATCTCTTCCACCAGCTCCTCTTCTTTCCCATTTATACTTCTTGTGTTCCAAGTTCCATAAGTCGTAGTCCGCAGTCAGTTCCAGTTTATTACCTTTAGAATCAGTCAGGTTTTCTCTCTTATATTACTCATAATCATAGTTTAAAGCAAACAGGTGATTGGCCTGTTGTGCCTTTGCATGATGGAGGGGCTGCCTCCTTACGGCCTTGATGCAGGCCGCCCTCCTCCTTTTTCATCCGGGCTTGGGACAGGCATAGGCGGAGTTTGTAAGGCTTCTCTCCAGTATGTATTGTTTTATGTTGTTATAGTTGACTTTTCAAAGTAAATGCAGCACCACAAATATCACACTTGTAAGGCTTCTCTCCTGTATTCTTTTATGTTGTTGTAGGTGACCTTTCTGAGTAAATGCAGCACCACAAACATCACACTTGTAAGGCTTCTCTCCTGTATGTATTCTTTTATGCTGTTGTAGGTGACCTTTCTCAGTAAATGCAGCACCACAAACATCACACTTGTAAGGCTTCTCTCCTGTGTGTATTCTTTTATGTCCTTGTAAGCTACTTTTCATAGTACAAGCCATACCACAAACATCACACTTGTAAGGTTTCTCTCCTGTATGTATTGTGATGCTTCACCATGCTCACCATCCAGGAGTTCTGAGAAATATTCTTTCCATCTTTCCATTACTTTCTTCGGGGCAGTAAGCAATTTGCCTTGCTTGTCTTTTATAAATTTGAGAGGGCATTGTTTTTCCTTCCTCATGTTCTTTAGGGTCTTATAGAACAATTTCTGGTTTCTTGTGCATCTTTTTCTAGCTTTTCTCAAAATTCTTCCCAGGACTTCTGTTTTGCTGCTAGCACTTTGTTCTTTACTTCTGTTCTGAGTGTCACATATTCTCTATATTTTTCCATTTGCCCTGTTGTATTTTTAGCTCCTAAGTATTGTTTCCATGCCATTTTCTTCTCTCTTATTTTCTCTTTGACTTCCTCTGTCCACCAAGGTGTCCTCTTTCTCTTGTTCCCAAGTCAGACTTAACCGCATGCTTCTGCAGCAGCTGTCTTTATGATATCCTTGAATTTAATCCAGAGGGTTTCTAAGTCATCAGGTCATTCTTATGTGTTGCTCACCGCTGCAGCAATAAGCCCCTGATATCTGGTCCTAATTTCTGGCTCTCTCAGCTTGTAGGTCCTAATGCTCATTTCTCCCGCTCGTTTACTTGGTTTCTTGCGTGATGTTGGGCAGTTCCTAGGCTGAGCAACTCTTTCAGTTGTTCTTTTGATTGTTAGCAGGTAGTGATCACTTCCAATCTCTGGCCCCCTCCAGACTCTAGCATCCCGGACATATTTGAATGAGCTTCTCCTAACAATGGCATAGTCGATCACTGACTTCTCATTCTTGGTTGGTTCACATCTAGTGTATGCATGTATGCGCTTATGGGGGAACTTTGTATTCTTTTATGTTGTAGTAGGTAACCTCTCTGAGTAAATGCTGCACTACAAACATCACACTTGTAAGGCTTCTCTCCTGCATGTATTCTTTTATGTCCTTGTAAGCTACTTTTAAAATTAAATGCCATACCATAAACATCACACTTGTAAGGCTTCTCTCCTGTGTGTATTCTTTTATGTCCTTGTAAGTTACTTTTCATAGTAAATGCCATACCACAAACATCACACTTGTAAGGTTTCTCTCCTGTATGTATTGTGTTATGTTGTTGTAGTTGACTTTTCCGAGTAAATGCAGCACAACAAACATCACACTTGTAAGGCTTCTCTCCAGTGTGTATTCTTTTATGTTGTTGTAGGATACATTTCTGAGTAAATGCTGCACTACAAACATCACACTTGTAAGGCTTCTCTCCTGTGTGTAGTATTTAATGTTGTTATAGGTGACTTTTCTGAGTAAATGCTGCACTACAAACATCACACTTGTAAGGCTTCTCTCCTGTATGTTTTATTTTATGTTGTTGTAGGTGACTTTTCTGAGCAAATGCTGCACTACAAACATCACACTTGTAAGGCTTCTCTCCTGTGTGTATTCTTTTATGTCCTTGTAAGCTACTTTTCACAGTACATTAATAATAAATAATAATAAATTCTTTAAGCGCCAAACACGGCGCATAAGGCAGAAACCAGTGCTCTCCAGGTTGTTCGTTGTGACGCCACTCCTCTTAGCTCTTGCACATTATTTAGGCCCAACGTTCTTCCTTCTCTTATTATTGTTCTTCTGAGTGTTTCTTTTGGTCTTCCTTTTTTCCGCTTACCCTCAGGAACCCAAGTGAGCGCCTGTAGTGGTATTCTGTTGTTTTGCATTCGTAGGACATGACCGATATATGACCATCGTCTTTTCCTTATATAGTCGGAGACATATTTCTGCCTAGAGTCTTCTCTTATGTGTCGATTAGTCTTGAATTCTTTCCAACTGATGTTCATCAGTTTTCTAAGACATTTGTTCTCGAATGTATTCAGCTTGTTCTCCAATGATTTTGTTATTTTCCAACTCTCACAGCCGTATGTTAACACTGAGATAACATTTGAATTAAACAGACGAAGCTTGGTATGTATATTCAATAATCGTAATTTCCAAATGTTAGATAATCTATTGAAGGCGCTAGCTGCCAAAGCAATTCTAGTATGGATTTCTCTTGTTGTGTCACCATCCTGAGTCATTTTACTGCATAAATAATTGAAACTTTCAACTTTCTGTAGTTTTTCCCCGTTCAAGATGATATCAAAGGTCTCGTTAGAAAAGTTCATAGCTTTAGTTTTAGAGGCATTTATTTGGAGACCAATTTTAACCGAGAGACGACACAAATTATTTATTGCTTCTTGGGATTGTCTTGGTGTTGAACTTAAGAATGCTACATCATCTGCGAAATCCAGGTCCCCCAGGAATTTTCCATTTGTCCATTTTATACCCAATTGTTCATTGTGGGTATAGTTTCTCATAACCCAATCAATAGCTATTCCAAAAAGTAGTGGTGACATAATACAGCCTTGTTTCACCCCTGTTTCTACTGTAAACCATTCTGTATTCCCTTTATTTGTTCTAACACAACATCTGCATTGTCATATAGCGCTTTGATTATATTCACATATTTTGTTGGAAAACCATAGATTGTAAGTATCTTCCACAATGATGGGCGGTGTAGACTATCAAAGGTTTTTTGAAAATCGAGGAAGGTGATAATAAGTGCAGTACAAGTCATACCACAATTATCACACTTGTAAGGCTTCTCTCCAGTATGTATTCTTTATTGCTGTTGTAGGTGACTTTTCAAAGTTAATGCAGCACCACAAACATCACACTTGTAAGGCTTCTCTCCTGTGTGTATTCTTTAATGTTGTTGTAGGTGACGTTTCCGAGAAAATGCAGCACCACAAACATCACACTTGTAAGGCTTCTCTCCTGTGTGTATTCTTTTATGTCCTTGTAAGCTACTTTTCAAATTAAATGCCATACCACAAACATCACACTTGTAAGGCTTCTCTCCTGTGTGTATTTTTTTATGTCCTTGTAAGATACTTTTCCCAGTAAATGCCATACCACAAACATCAATTTTGTAAAATTTCTCTCCTGTATGTATTGTGATGCTGTTGTAGGTGACTTCTGAGTAAATGCTGTACTACAAACATCACACTTGTAAGGCTTCTCTCCTGTATGTATTCTTTTATGTCCTTGTAAGTTACTTTTCATAATAAATGCCATACCACAAACATCACACTTGTAAGGCTTCTCTCCAGTATGTATTCTTTAATGTGTGTTAGGTGACTTTTCAAAGTAAATGCAGCACCACACAACATCACACTTGTAAGGCTTCTCTCCAGTATGTATTCTTTTATGTTGTTGTAGATGACCTTTCTGAGTAAATGCAGCACCACAAACATCACACTTGTAAGGCTTCTCTCCTGTATGTATTCTTTTATGTCATTGTACACTACTTTTCTGAGTAAATGCTGCACTACAAACATCACACTTATAAGGCTTCTTTCCTGTATGTATTCTTTTATGTCCTTGTAAGCTACTTTTCATAGTAAATGCTACACCACAAACATCACACTTGTAAGGCTTCTCTCCTGTATGTATTCTTTTATGTTGTTGTAGGTGACCTTTCTCAGTAAATGCAGCACTACAAACATCACACTTGTAAGGCTTCTCTTCTGTGTGTATTCTTTTATGTCCTTGTAAGCTACTTTTCATAGTAAATGCCATACCACAAACATCACACTTGTAAATGTATTCTTTTATGTCATTGTACACTACTTTTCTGAGTAAATGCTGCACTACAAACATCACACATGTAAGGCTTCTCTCCTGTATGTATTCTTTTATGTTGTGTAGTTGACCTTTCTGAGTAAATGATGCACCACAAACATCACACCTGAAAGACTTCTCTCCCGTATGTATTCTTTTATGTCCTTGTAAGCTATGTTTCATAGTAAATGCTGCACCACAAACATCACACTTGTAAGGCTTCTGTCCTGTATGTATTCTTCTATGTTGTTGTAGTTTGACCTTTCTCAGTAAATGCAGCACTACACAAACATCACACATTGAAGGTTTTCTCTCCTGTATGTATTCTTTTATGTTGTTTTTAGGTGACCTATCTGAGTAAATGCAGCACCTCAAAGATCACACTTGTAAGGCTTCTTTCCTGTATGCATTCTTTTATGTTGTTTTAGTTTACCTTTCTGAGTGAATGCAGCACCACAAACACACACTTGTAAGGCTTCTTTCCTGTATGTATTCTTTTATGTCCTTGTAAGGTGATTTCTCTGAGTAAATGCTACATACAAACATCACACTTGTAAAGGCTTCTCTCCTGTATGGTATTCTTTTATGTCCTTGTAAGCTACTTTTCAAATAAAATGCCATACCATAAACATCACACTTGTAAGGCTTCTCTCCTGTGTGTATTCTTTTATGTCCTTGTAAGTTACTTTTCATAGTAAATGCCATACCACAAACATCACACTTGTAAGGTTTCTCTCCTGTATGTATTGTGTTATGTTGTTGTAGTTGACTTTTCCTAGTAAATGCAGCACAACTAACATCACACTTGTAAGGCTTCTCTCCAGTGTGTAATTCTTTTATGTTGTTAGTAGGATACATTTCTGAGTTAAATGCTGCACTACAAACATCACACTTTAAGGCTTCCTCTCTCCTGTGTGTAGTATTTAATGTTGTTATAGGTGACTTTTCTGAGTAAATGCTGCACTACAAACATCACACTTGTAAGGCTTCTCTCCTGTATGTTTTATTTTATGTTGTTGTAGGTGACTTTTCTGAGCAAATGCTGCACTACAAACATCACACTTGTAAGGCTTCTCTCCTGTGTGTATTCTTTTATGTCCTTGTAAGCTACTTTTCACAGTACAAGTCATACCACAAACATCACATTTGTAAGGCTTCTCTCCTGTATGTATTCTTTTATGTCCTTGTAAGCTACTTTTCATAGTAAATGCCATACCACAATTATCACACTTGTAAGGCTTCTCTCCAGTATGTATTCTTTATTGCTGTTGTAGGTGACTTTTCAAAGTTAATGCAGCACCACAAACATCACACTTGTAAGGCTTCTCTCCTGTGTATATTCTTTTATGTCTTTGTAAGCTACTTTTCAAATTAAATGCCATACCACAAACATCACACTTGTAAAATTTCTCTCCTGTATGTATTGTGATGCTGTTGTAGGTGACTTCTGAGTAAATGCTGTACTACAAACATCACACTTGTAAGGCTTCTCTCCTGTATGTATTCTTTTATGTCCTTGTAAGTTACTTTTCATAATAAATGCCATACCACAAACATCACACATGTAAGGCTTCTCTCCTGTATGTATTATTTTATGTCGTTGTAGGCTACTTTTTCTGATAAATGCTGCACTACAAACATCACACTTATAAGCTTCTCTCCTGTATGTATTCTTTTATGTCCTTGTAAGCTACTTTTCATAGTAAATGCTACACCACAAACATCACACTTGTAAGGCTTCTCTCCTGTGTGAATTCTTTTATGTTCTTCTAGATGTTTTCTTTGAGTAAATGCTACACCACAAACATCACACTTGAAAGGCTTCTCTCCTGTATGTCTCATTTTATGTCGTTGTAGGTGACCTTTCTCAGTAAATGCAGCACTACAAACATCACACTGGTAAGGCTTCTCTCCTGTGTGTATTCTTTTATGTCCTTGTAAGCTACTTTTCATAGTAAATGCTACATCACAAACATCACACTTGAAAGGCTTCTCTCCTGTGTGTATTCTTTTATGTCCTTGTAAGCTACTTTTCACAGTAAATGCTACACCACAAACATCACACATGTAAGGCTTCTCTCCTGTATGTATTTCTTTTATGTTGTTGTAGGTGACCTTTCTGAGTAAATGCTGCACTAACAAAACTACAAACATCACACTTGTAAGGTCTTCTCCTCCTTAGTATTCTTTTATGTCCTTGTAAGCTACTTTTCATAGTAAATGCTGCACCACAAACATCACACATGTAAGGCTTCTCTCCTGTATGTATTCTTTTATGTGTTTGTAATTGACCTTTCTCATAAAAGCAGCACAACAATCAACACACTTGTAAGGCTTCACTCCTGTGTGTATTTTTTTATGTTGTTTAGGTGACCTTTCCTGAGTAAATGCAGCACCACAAACATCACACTTGTAAGGCTTCTTCCCTGTATGTACTCTTTTATGTCAGTTGTACACTACTTTTCTGAGTAAATGCTGCACTACAAACATCACACTTATAAGGCTTCTTTCCTGTATGTTTTATTTTATTGTTGTTGTAGGTGATTTTTCTAAGTAAATGCTGCACTACAAACATGACACTTGTAAGGCTTCTTTCCTGTATGTATTCTTTTATGTCCTTGTAAGTTATTTTTTACAGTAAATGCTGCACCACAAACATCACACTTGTAAGGCTTCTCTCCTGTATGTATTCTTTTATGTTGTTGTAGGTGACCTTTCTCAGTAAATGCAGCACTACAAACATCAAACTTGTAAGGCTTCTCCTCTGTGTGTATTCTTTTATGTATTTGTAAGCTACTTTTCATAGTAAATGCCATACCACAAACATCACACTTGTAAGGCTTCTCTCCTGTGTGTATTTTTTTATGTCCTTGTAAGATACTTTTCCCAGTAAATGCCATACCACAAACATCAATTTTGTAAAGTTTCTCTCCTGTATGTATTGTGATGCTGTTGTAGGTGACTTCTGAGTAAATGCTGTACTACAAACATCACACTTGTAAGGCTTCTCTCCTGTATGTATTCTTTTATGTTGTTGTAGTTGACCTTTCTCAGTAAATGCAGCACTACAAACATCACACTTGTAAGGTTTCTCTCCTGTATGTATTCTTTTATGTTGTTTTAGGTGACCTTTCTGAGTAAATGCAGCACCACAAACATCACACTTGTAAGGCTTCTCTCCTGTATGTATTCTTTTATGTCGTTGTAGGCTACTTTTCTGAGTAAATGCTGCACCACAAACATCACACTTGTAAGGTTTCTCTCCTGTATGTATTCTTTTATGTTGTTGTAGGTGACCTTTCTGAGTAAATGCAGCACCACAAACATCACACTTGTAAGGCTTCTCTCCTGTATGTATTCTTTTATGTTGTTGTAGTTGACCTTTCTCAGTAAATGCAGCACTACAAACATCACACTTGTAAGGTTTCTCTCCTGTATGTATTCTTTTATGTTGTTTTAGGTGACCTTTCTGAGTAAATGCAGCACCACAAACATCACACTTGTAAGGCTTCTCTCCTGTATGTATTCTTTTATGTCGTTGTAGGCTACTTTTCTGAGTAAATGCTGCACTACAAACATCACACTTATAAGGCTTCTTTCCTGTATGTTTTATTTTATGTTGTTGTAGGTGATTTCTCTGAGTAAATGCTACACTACAAACATCACACTTGTAAGGCTTCTCTCCTGTATGTATTCTTTTATGTCCTTGTAAGCTACTTTTCACAGTAAATGCTGCACCACAAACATCACACATGTAAGGCTTCTCTCCTGTATGTATTCTTTTATGTTGTTGTAGTTGACCTTTCTGAGTAAATGCTGCACTACAAACATCACATTTGTAAGGCTTCTCTCCTGTATGTATTCTTTTATGTCCTTGTAAGCTACTTTTCATAGTAAATGCTGCACCACAAACATCACACATGTAAGGCTTCTCTCCTGTATGTATTCTTTTATGTTGTTGTAGTTGACCTTTCTCAGTAAATGCAGCACTACAAACATCACACTTGTAAGGTTTCTCTCCTGTATGTATTCTTTTATGTTGTTTTAGGTGACCTTTCTGAGTAAATGCAGCACCACAAACATCACACTTGTAAGGCTTCTCTCCTGTATGTATTCTTTTATGTCGTTGTAGGCTACTTTTCTGAGTAAATGCTGCACTACAAACATCACACTTATAAGGCTTCTTTCCTGTATGTTTTATTTTATGTTGTTGTAGGTGATTTCTCTGAGTAAATGCTACACTACAAACATCACACTTGTAAGGCTTCTCTCCTGTATGTATTCTTTTATGTCCTTGTAAGCTACTTTTCAAATTAAATGCCATACCATAAACATCACACTTGTAAGGCTTCTCTCCTGTGTGTATTCTTTTATGTCCTTGTAAGTTACTTTTCATAGTAAATGCCATACCACAAACATCACACTTGTAAGGTTTCTCTCCTGTATGTATTGTGTTATGTTGTTGTAGTTGACTTTTCCTAGTAAATGCAGCACAACTAACATCACACTTGTAAGGCTTCTCTCCAGTGTGTATTCTTTTATGTTGTTGTAGGATACATTTCTGAGTAAATGCTGCACTACAAACATCACACTTGTAAGGCTTCTCTCCTGTGTGTAGTATTTAATGTTGTTATAGGTGACTTTTCTGAGTAAATGCTGCACTACAAACATCACACTTGTAAGGCTTCTCTCCTGTATGTTTTATTTTATGTTGTTGTAGGTGACTTTTCTGAGCAAATGCTGCACTACAAACATCACACTTGTAAGGCTTCTCTCCTGTGTGTATTCTTTTATGTCCTTGTAAGCTACTTTTCATAGTAAATGCTACACCACAAACATCACACTTGTAAGGCTTCTCTCCTGTGTGTATTCTTTTATGTCCTTGTAAGCTACATTTCATAGTAAATGCTACATCACAAACATCACACTTGAAAGGCTTCTCTCCTGTATGTCTCATTTTATGTCGTTGTAGGTGACCTTTCTCAGTAAATGCAGCACTACAAACATCACACTGGTAAGGCTTCTCTCCTGTGTGTATTCTTTTATGTCCTTGTAAGCTACTTTTCATAGTAAATGCTACATCACAAACATCACACTTGAAAGGCTTCTCTCCTGTGTGTATTCTTTTATGTCCTTGTAAGCTACTTTTCACAGTAAATGCTACACCACAAACATCACACATGTAAGGCTTCTCTCCTGTATGTATTCTTTTATGTTGTTGTAGGTGACCTTTCTGAGTAAATGCTGCACTACAAACATCACACTTGTAAGGCTTCTCTCCTGTATGTATTCTTTTATGTCCTTGTAAGCTACTTTTCATAGTAAATGCTGCACCACAAACATCACACATGTAAGGCTTCTCTCCTGTATGTATTCTTTTATGTTGTTGTAGTTGACCTTTCTCATAAATGCAGCACTACAAACATCACACTTGTAAGGCTTCTCTCCTGTATGTATTTTTTATGTTGTTTTAGGTGACCTTTCTGAGTAAATGCAGCACCACAAACATCACACTTGTAAGGCTTCTCTCCTGTATGTATTCTTTTATGTCATTGTACACTACTTTTCTGAGTAAATGCTGCACTACAAACATCACACTTATAAGGCTTCTTTCCTGTATGTTTTATTTTATGTTGTTGTAGGTGATTTTTCTGAGTAAATGCTGCACTACAAACATCACACTTGTAAGGCTTCTTTCCTGTATGTATTCTTTTATGTCCTTGTAAGTTATTTTTTACAGTAAATGCTGCACCACAAACATCACACTTGTAAGGCTTCTCTCCTGTATGTATTCTTTTATGTTGTTGTAGGTGACCTTTCTCAGTAAATGCAGCACTACAAACATCAAACTTGTAAGGCTTCTCCTCTGTGTGTATTCTTTTATGTATTTGTAAGCTACTTTTCATAGTAAATGCCATACCACAAACATCACACTTGTAAGGCTTCTCTCCTGTGTGTATTTTTTTATGTCCTTGTAAGATACTTTTCCCAGTAAATGCCATACCACAAACATCAATTTTGTAAAATTTCTCTCCTGTATGTATTGTGATGCTGTTGTAGGTGACTTCTGAGTAAATGCTGTACTACAAACATCACACTTGTAAGGCTTCTCTCCTGTATGTATTCTTTTATGTCCTTGTAAGTTACTTTTCATAATAAATGCCATACCACAAACATCACACTTGTAAGGCTTCTCTCCAGTATGTATTCTTTAATGTTGTTGTAGGTGACTTTTCAAAGTAAATGCAGCACCACAAACATCACACTTGTAAGGCTTCTCTCCTGTATGTATTCTTTTATGTTGTTTTAGGTGACCTTTCTGAGTAAATGCAGCACCACAAACATCACACTTGTAAGGCTTCTCTCCTGTATGTATTATTTTATGTCGTTGTAGGCTACTTTTCTGAGTAAATGCTGCACTACAAACATCACACTTATAAGGCTTCTTTCCTGTATGTATTCTTTTATGTCCTTGTAAGCTACTTTTCATAGTAAATGCTACACCACAAACATCACACTTGTAAGGCTTCTCTCCTGTATGTATTCTTTTATGTTGTTGTAGGTGACCTTTCTCAGTAAATGCAGCACTACAAACATCACACTTGTAAGGCTTCTCTTCTGTGTGTATTCTTTTATGTCCTTGTAAGCTACTTTTCATAGTAAATGCCATACCACAAACATCACACTTGTAACGCTTCTTTCCTGTATGTATTCTTTTATGTCCTTGTAAGCTACTTTTCACAGTAAATGCTGCACCACAAACATCACACATGTAAGGCTTCTCTCCTGTATGTATTCTTTTATGTTGTTGTAGTTGACCTTTCTGAGT
This sequence comes from Oreohelix idahoensis, assembly GCA_024509875.1. Classification (NCBI taxonomy): domain Eukaryota; kingdom Metazoa; phylum Mollusca; class Gastropoda; order Stylommatophora; family Oreohelicidae; genus Oreohelix; species Oreohelix idahoensis. The sequence continues at coordinate 54,056 of JAMPIV010017333.1, forward strand.
AAATGCTGCACTACAAACATCACATTTGTAAGGCTTCTCTCCTGTATGTATTCTTTTATGTCCTTGTAAGCTACTTTTCATAGTAAATGCTGCACCACAAACATCACACATGTAAGGCTTCTCTCCTGTATGTATTCTTTTATGTTGTTGTAGTTGACCTTTCTCAGTAAATGCAGCACTACAAACATCACACTTGTAAGGTTTCTCTCCTGTATGTATTCTTTTATGTTGTTTTAGGTGACCTTTCTGAGTAAATGCAGCACCACAAACATCACACTTGTAAGGCTTCTCTCCTGTATGTATTCTTTTATGTCGTTGTAGGCTACTTTTCTGAGTAAATGCTGCACTACAAACATCACACTTATAAGGCTTCTTTCCTGTATGTTTTATTTTATGTTGTTGTAGGTGATTTCTCTGAGTAAATGCTACACTACAAACATCACACTTGTAAGGCTTCTCTCCTGTATGTATTCTTTTATGTCCTTGTAAGCTACTTTTCAAATTAAATGCCATACCATAAACATCACACTTGTAAGGCTTCTCTCCTGTGTGTATTCTTTTATGTCCTTGTAAGTTACTTTTCATAGTAAATGCCATACCACAAACATCACACTTGTAAGGTTTCTCTCCTGTATGTATTGTGTTATGTTGTTGTAGTTGACTTTTCCTAGTAAATGCAGCACAACTAACATCACACTTGTAAGGCTTCTCTCCAGTGTGTATTCTTTTATGTTGTTGTAGGATACATTTCTGAGTAAATGCTGCACTACAAACATCACACTTGTAAGGCTTCTCTCCTGTGTGTAGTATTTAATGTTGTTATAGGTGACTTTTCTGAGTAAATGCTGCACTACAAACATCACACTTGTAAGGCTTCTCTCCTGTATGTTTTATTTTATGTTGTTGTAGGTGACTTTTCTGAGCAAATGCTGCACTACAAACATCACACTTGTAAGGCTTCTCTCCTGTGTGTATTCTTTTATGTCCTTGTAAGCTACTTTTCACAGTACAAGTCATACCACAAACATCACATTTGTAAGGCTTCTCTCCTGTATGTATTCTTTTATGTCCTTGTAAGCTACTTTTCATAGTAAATGCCATACCACAATTATCACACTTGTAAGGCTTCTCTCCAGTATGTATTCTTTATTGCTGTTGTAGGTGACTTTTCAAAGTTAATGCAGCACCACAAACATCACACTTGTAAGGCTTCTCTCCTGTGTATATTCTTTTATGTCTTTGTAAGCTACTTTTCAAATTAAATGCCATACCACAAACATCACACTTGTAAGCCTTCTCTCCTGTGTGTATTTATTTATGTCCTTGTAAGTTACTTTTCCTAGTAAATGCCATACCACAAACATCACACTTGTAAAATTTCTCTCCTGTATGTATTGTGATGCTGTTGTAGGTGACTTCTGAGTAAATGCTGTACTACAAACATCACACTTGTAAGGCTTCTCTCCTGTATGTATTCTTTTATGTCCTTGTAAGTTACTTTTCATAATAAATGCCATACCACAAACATCACACATGTAAGGCTTCTCTCCTGTATGTATTATTTTATGTCGTTGTAGGCTACTTTTCTGAGTAAATGCTGCACTACAAACATCACACTTATAAGGCTTCTTTCCTGTATGTATTCTTTCATGTTCTTGTAAGTTATCTATTCAAGTAAATGCTACACCACATAAATAAAAATTGTAAGGCTTCTATACTGTGTGTATTATTTTATGTCCTTGTAGGATACATTTCTGAGTAAATGCTGCACTACAAACATCACACTTGTAAGGCTTCTCTCCTGTGTGTCTCATTTTATGTCGTTGTAGGTGACCTTTCTCAGTAAATGCAGCACTACAAACATCACACTGGTAAGGCTTCTCTCCTGTGTGTATTCTTTTATGTCCTTGTAAGCTACTTTTCATAGTAAATGCTACATCACAAACATCACACTTGAAAGGCTTCTCTCCTGTGTGTATTCTTTTATGTCCTTGTAAGCTACTTTTCACAGTAAATGCTACACCACAAACATCACACTTGTAAGGCTTCTCTCCTGTATGTATTCTTTTATGTTGTTGTAGGTGACCTTTCTGAGTAAATGCTGCACTACAAACATCACACTTGTAAGGCTTCTCTCCTGTATGTATTCTTTTATGTCCTTGTAAGCTACTTTTCATAGTAAATGCTGCACCACAAACATCACACATGTAAGGCTTCTCTCCTGTATGTATTCTTTTATGTTGTTGTAGTTGACCTTTCTCATAAATGCAGCACTACAAACATCACACTTGTAAGGCTTCTCTCCTGTATGTATTCTTTTATGTTGTTGTAGGTGACCTTTCTGAGTAAATGCAGCACCACAAACATCACACTTGTAAGGCTTCTCTCCTGTATGTATTCTTTTATGTCATTGTACACTACTTTTCTGAGTAAATGCTGCACTACAAACATCACACTTATAAGGCTTCTTTCCTGTATGTTTTATTTTATGTTGTTGTAGGTGATTTTTCTGAGTAAATGCTGCACTACAAACATCACACTTGTAAGGCTTCTTTCCTGTATGTATTCTTTTATGTCCTTGTAAGTTATTTTTTACAGTAAATGCTGCACCACAAACATCACACTTGTAAGGCTTCTCTCCTGTATGTATTCTTTTATGTTGTTGTAGGTGACCTTTCTCAGTAAATGCAGCACTACAAACATCAAACTTGTAAGGCTTCTCCTCTGTGTGTATTCTTTTATGTATTTGTAAGCTACTTTTCATAGTAAATGCCATACCACAAACATCACACTTGTAAGGCTTCTCTCCTGTATGTATTCTTTTATGTCCTTGTAAGCTACTTTTCATAGTAAATGCTGCACCACAAACATCACACTTGTAAGGCTTCTCTCCTGTATGTTTTATTTTATGCTGTTGTAGGTGACTTTTCTGAGTAAATGCTGCACTACAAACATCACACTTGTAAGGCTTCTCTCCTGTATGTATTCTTTTATGTCCTTGTAAGCCATCTTTCCTAGTAAATGCTGCACTACAAACATCACACTTGTAAGGCTTCTCTCCTGTATGTTTTATTTTATGTTGTTGTAGGTGACTTTTCTGAGCAAATGCTGCACTACAAACATCACACTTGTAAGGCTTCTCTCCTGTGTGTATTCTTTTATGTCCTTGTAAGCTACTTTTCACAGTACAAGTCATACCACAAACATCACATTTGTAAGGCTTCTCTCCTGTATGTATTCTTTTATGTCCTTGTAAGCTACTTTTCATAGTAAATGCCATACCACAATTATCACACTTGTAAGGCTTCTCTCCAGTATGTATTCTTTATTGCTGTTGTAGGTGACTTTTCAAAGTTAATGCAGCACCACAAACATCACACTTGTAAGGCTTCTCTCCTGTGTATATTCTTTTATGTCTTTGTAAGCTACTTTTCAAATTAAATGCCATACCACAAACATCACACTTGTAAGCCTTCTCTCCTGTGTGTATTTATTTATGTCCTTGTAAGTTACTTTTCCTAGTAAATGCCATACCACAAACATCACACTTGTAAAATTTCTCTCCTGTATGTATTGTGATGCTGTTGTAGGTGACTTCTGAGTAAATGCTGTACTACAAACATCACACTTGTAAGGCTTCTCTCCTGTATGTATTCTTTTATGTCCTTGTAAGTTACTTTTCATAATAAATGCCATACCACAAACATCACACATGTAAGGCTTCTCTCCTGTATGTATTATTTTATGTCGTTGTAGGCTACTTTTCTGAGTAAATGCTGCACTACAAACATCACACTTATAAGGCTTCTTTCCTGTATGTATTCTTTTATGTCCTTGTAAGCTACTTTTCATAGTAAATGCTACACCACAAACATCACACTTGTAAGGCTTCTCTCCTGTGTGTATTCTTTTATGTCCTTGTAAGCTACATTTCATAGTAAATGCTACATCACAAACATCACACTTGAAAGGCTTCTCTCCTGTATGTCTCATTTTATGTCGTTGTAGGTGACCTTTCTCAGTAAATGCAGCACTACAAACATCACACTGGTAAGGCTTCTCTCCTGTGTGTATTCTTTTATGTCCTTGTAAGCTACTTTTCATAGTAAATGCTACATCACAAACATCACACTTGAAAGGCTTCTCTCCTGTGTGTATTCTTTTATGTCCTTGTAAGCTACTTTTCACAGTAAATGCTACACCACAAACATCACACATGTAAGGCTTCTCTCCTGTATGTATTCTTTTATGTTGTTGTAGGTGACCTTTCTGAGTAAATGCTGCACTACAAACATCACACTTGTAAGGCTTCTCTCCTGTATGTATTCTTTTATGTCCTTGTAAGCTACTTTTCATAGTAAATGCTGCACCACAAACATCACACATGTAAGGCTTCTCTCCTGTATGTATTCTTTTATGTTGTTGTAGTTGACCTTTCTCATAAATGCAGCACTACAAACATCACACTTGTAAGGCTTCTCTCCTGTATGTATTTTTTATGTTGTTTTAGGTGACCTTTCTGAGTAAATGCAGCACCACAAACATCACACTTGTAAGGCTTCTCTCCTGTATGTATTCTTTTATGTCATTGTACACTACTTTTCTGAGTAAATGCTGCACTACAAACATCACACTTATAAGGCTTCTTTCCTGTATGTTTTATTTTATGTTGTTGTAGGTGATTTTTCTGAGTAAATGCTGCACTACAAACATCACACTTGTAAGGCTTCTTTCCTGTATGTATTCTTTTATGTCCTTGTAAGTTATTTTTTACAGTAAATGCTGCACCACAAACATCACACTTGTAAGGCTTCTCTCCTGTATGTATTCTTTTATGTTGTTGTAGGTGACCTTTCTCAGTAAATGCAGCACTACAAACATCAAACTTGTAAGGCTTCTCCTCTGTGTGTATTCTTTTATGTATTTGTAAGCTACTTTTCATAGTAAATGCCATACCACAAACATCACACTTGTAAGGCTTCTCTCCTGTATGTATTCTTTTATGTCCTTGTAAGCTACTTTTCATAGTAAATGCTGCACCACAAACATCACACTTGTAAGGCTTCTCTCCTGTATGTTTTATTTTATGCTGTTGTAGGTGACTTTTCTGAGTAAATGCTGCACTACAAACATCACACTTGTAAGGCTTCTCTCCTGTATGTATTCTTTTATGTCCTTGTAAACTACTTTTCATAGTAAATGCTGCACCACAAACATCACACATGTAAGGCTTCTCTCCTGTATGTATTCTTTTATGTTCTTGTAAGTTATTTTTTACAGTAAATGCTGCACCACAAACATCACACTTGTAAGGCTTCTTGTTGCGTACATATTTTTTGACGCACAGATTACAAATGTCGATATGTCTATTTAATATGGAAAATATATTGTTGTATTTAAATGGGTACGAAAATGCTTTCTTTTGTAAAGATGACAGATAATCCATGTTTGAGTTATACGTTTGATTATATGGATAATCTCCCTTGATATTGATCGGGCGTAAGAATACTTATATTTTGGCATTCATCATTTGTCATAGCCAGAAAATAGATTCATTGTTCTTAGAATGTTTATGGCCTGAATTCATATGTATTACATATTATTAGTGCAAGTAGATTCAGTCCTATATTGTATATTTTGTATGGGTAGGCAGGACTATATTCTTTATGCTGCACTAGCGGAGGTATTGGTTGTCTTGGCGAGTCGTGATGAGTTCCGATATTGCCGCCTACAATGGCTGGTCACGCATTTCCTGGGCTGGTCCTTTCTAGAGTGAAAAATGATTTATGAAGTGATTTCTTCAGTAGGAGATTGTGTCTCTACAAGATTATAGTGTTAGAGACTCTCCTCATGTACTGTATTATGTACTATTCAGACTCAAGGTAAATCCAGACCCCTTTTGATGATCTCCTTATGGTTAGACCTAGATGGAGCAATGTATTTTCGTGCATCGTTGGTCGTTTAACTAGATATTGTTGTAGATGACAGGTTCCATCAGCGCTTATGTCTTCATGAAGTAACCTTCTGACAAAGGGATGGTATGGTAACTCTAGAAAGTTATACTTATTCAAGTTTTGAATCAACTTTGGCTGATGATTATTCTTCTGCTGGGCGTGTGAGCGAAAGCTCAGGGAAGGAGGCCATTGTTGTATTTCTGTCATCATTTTTGGGATCACTGTCCAGAGAACGGGTCGTGTATCTTACTATTCGGACAGTGGCATGGAGATCTCATTTATATGAAAAAACCCCTTATCGTGGTTTCACAGTATGATATAAACATTGAATATAAGCAACCTAAGAACTTAGCAAGGGAAAGAAGGTTCGTCCATCGAACTCTTCATTTGTTTACCGATCCGCCTTTACTGACGCGTTTAGTCAGAAAGGGGATGCGGCCATAATGTATTAGAACATTGAATGCTGTTTTGTACCACCCATTATATTTGAATATTCCATGACATGGGATCTACTATTCATGCCTGAAGACTGATGTGTCAACATGTACTTGTGATCTATGCGTTCTGTCCCAGTATGTGCGTCTGAATAAACTGTATGAAAAGATTCCAGCAGTCTGCATTGGTGACTTATAGCCATGAGTGAATGAGTGCTTTATATTGGTCAAGATACGAACATTCCAGCATTCGCGTTAATAACACTCTACACTCTCACTCCATATTTACACCATCCTGCGTCGGTTGAATTGACCAAGTTAAGGGCCTGCTCCTCCTGAAGCCTCAGAAGGGAACCGCTTCTTACAACTGCCTTTGCCTTCCCTAACTCAGGACTAGAGTGAGTTACCCATTTACAGCACCGCTGGGTAGACTGGAGCATGCCCGGTATCGACACTTCCTACACTTCTTACAGTAGTGGCAAGTCAAATTCTGGCGATTTACAGTGGTGAGCCAGATTCCTGGGTCCAGCCTTCGCAGTCTTGTTATTGAGAGTCATTTACAGTTACAAGAACGTTTGTTTGACCACATCAACACCAGTAGGACAGCTATACAGTCGATGTCAGCTTGACCTATTCTATCCAGCGTATACAGTAACTAGGTCAGCATTGGTTGACATTTTTTTTCGTTGGACATTTGCCATAGAACAGACAGCGTTACACAGCAAGTTTGTTTGGAAAAGACAGCATTACACATCAGTGTTGGAGCATATATTTGACAGTGTTTGCGAAATGTACAGTGCAACTGAAGCGAGAAGTCTTACTTGTGATTCTTAGGAACAGTAAACAGTGGATTCTCCTGCACTGCCATAGTTTGTGTTGAACTTTAATGATTTAGGCCAGAATTAATTATTTAATAAAGTACCATACTACTGTACCATTATTCAGTACAACTGAGCCTTCTCCGCAACACATTCTATCTGCAACACATTACATTGCATTATATTATAAGTTTATGCTATATGTACATTTATGTTTACATGTTTATATGTGATATTTGTTTGTACTCTGCGGGTTGTTGTTTTGGTTGGGCGGTGTCACACAACAGAGTATCCCACGTAATAGAGGGTCTGATGTGTGCATTTCTATAGGTGCAATTTTCTTGATTGAAAATTTGCTGCGACAGCTGTTGCTATTAGTGTTAGTTGTGAAGACTGTACTCATTGTTGTTTTTGTGATATTCCTTTGTTCTTTATTTTTGTTTTGATTTGTTTGTAATTTGTTGGTCTACCCTTTTCTATTTTTGATTTCTATACACAATTTATATTTATACACTGTGGCGTTATTTGTCTTGTTATCTTATTGCAGTTATCACAGATTCTGTGATCATTTTCTTTGATTTGTCCTATTTAATTTAATTTGATTTCTGCAAATGTTCTCATATGGTCTTTTCTTGTTTGTCCTTTGTGAATGTCTTGAGTTGACATATGATATATGAGGTATAGTTGAATACACTTATATTATAGTACAGACCAGTACTTTATGATCATTGATTACATTAAGAAAGTGTACAAGACCTTTGTAAGGCTTGTCCCCCACAGTGATTGGGATAGAAAATATTGTTTTCCACAGGTACTCAAGTTATCATTGGTTATATTATAAACAAAATAACCATACAAGGTTTTCACTAAGACTAAGTCTATAGTATAGACCTGTCTCCCATTAAAGTGGGATAAGGTAATCTATTTACTTTTTCAGGGTACTGATTTAATAAGACAGGATGTCTACATTAGATTACTTTATTACACAAGGGAAATCCCTTGATAAGACTGGCAAAGAATTAGAAGAATGGGCAACTGCTCAATTCTCTATGGTATTGAAGGCAGAAGAGAGAAAACTTCAAATAGAAGAAAAAAGATTAGAAGCTGCTGCTGAGGAAAGAAAAGCTGCTGCAGAGGAGAGAAAACTTCAAATAGAAGAAAAAAGATTAGAAGCTGCTGCTGAGGAAAGAAAAGCTGCTGCAGAGGAGAGAAAGCTTCAAAAAGAAGAAAGAAGATTAGAAGCTGCCGCTGCTGCTGAACAAAAAAGATTAGACAGAGAAGCTGGAGCTGCTACTGAACAAAAAAGAGTAGAAGCTGAACAAAAGAAATTGCAGATGCAAGTGGAGGAAAGGAGATTTGAGGCAGAGCAAAAAAGATTAGACAGGGAAGCTGAAGAAAGAAAAGCAATAAGAGAACATGAATTTGAGTTAGAGAAATTAAAATTAACAAATATGAGTAATCAAGCACCTGGTGGTAATAGTAAACCCTTTACTTACAAAGTTAAGGTACCAACATTCAATTCTGCCAATGATGATATAACATTCTGGCTTCAGAGGTTTGAACGTGCTTGTCGGGCTCATAATGTTGATAAATCGCAATATGTTAACCAATTATCTGAGAATCTAACAGGCGATTCTCTCACTAGTCTATGTTTGGTTGAGGAGGCTGACAAAGATAATTATGATGTTATTAGGGCAGCCTTGATTAAGAAGTTTCAGTTACCAGAGGAAGGTTATCGCATGTTGTTTAAAAGAATGGTACCTGAGACGGGGGTTGAATTCTCAGAATTCATAGCAAAAATCCGTCTTACATTTCAACGATGGATTGAAATATCCAAAATAGAGAAAACATATGATGCTCTTATGGATTTGTTGCTCAGAGACAAGGTCATGTCTTCTATCAATAAACATTTCCTTGAATTTCTACACGAGCGTAAGCCACAAACACTAAAACAAATGCAAGAATATTGTGACCAATACGTTACGGCACACCCGGACATGACTCTTAGCAACACTAAGATTAAAGAGGGTATGCCGGTTGCTTCAGCAACACAATACAATCCCAAGTACCCACACAACTTTCAGGGAGCTCAAAATAAATTTGACAAAAAGGTTAATTGGCGTAATCATCAAAACCAAGGTAACCAACAAAATCAGGGTTCTTCTAAATTCTGGAAACGGGTTGACAGTCCTCGATACAGGGGTGGCCATAACTATAGAAATTTCCGTAGAGGAAGTAATAATAGAAATTACCAGGGCGTTCCTTCATGGACACAACGGGATCAATCCTACAGGGATTCTCACTATAATGAGCATGATGATTATAATGATGAACATTATGACTCAAACCCAAACAGGGGTTATAACAGAGGGAATAATAATTACAGAGGCAACAATAATCGAGGTAGATCACAACACAAAAGACATGGTAAATCTCATTACCAGGCTAACTCTGCACAACAAGAGTTTCATGAAGCCGGTAAGCAAACCAATGATAAGAAAGACTCTAATAATGTGGGATGTTCTGCTTTCGATTTTGACAGAGCATTTCAATGTTCCCAATGCAAAACATTATTCGAGCCAACCACAGTTTCGACTTTAAGCTGTGGTCATCCTCTTCCCGCTCTCCCTGCGTCAGTCGCGCATGATGGAAGAGGGGCTCTGAAATTAAATAATGGTTTAGTAGATGGTACTCCGGTCTCAATTCTCTTCGATTCTGGGTGCACCACCATTGGGGTGAGGCAGTCACTTATAGATCCTTCTCGAGCCACTGGCAAAATAATCAAATGCATAACATTTGGTGGCACATTGGAGAAGTACTCCACTGCCATTATCAACATTTCTACTCCCTTCTTTACAGGAGATGTGCACGCATGTCTTCTGCCAAATCCGATCGCTGATCTTATCATCGGTCGCATTCATGGTGCGAAAGAATGCACTCTGCAACAAATTGCCGAGTGGGAAAGTGATAATATGCATACTGCAAATGCTGTAGTCACTAGAGCTCAAGCTCTAAACATGCCGCAATCTTCGCCTTCTGGAGATAATGATGACCAGAACCAAGGTGATCCCTTGGAGATTTCGCATGATTCTTTTATAAAACAGCAGGAAGATGATCCTACTCTAAAGAAATTCTTTACTCTAGCAAAAGAAGGTGATCCGAATAAGGACACGAATCGTAAATCTTGGATTACGATGAAGAATGGGGTACTTGTACATATGGTACAAGACTCCGCTAAGTCCATTCATTCTCAAATTCTTGTGCCCAAAAATATGAGAGTTAAAATCTTACAGCACGCTCATGATTCTCAGTGTGCTGGGCATATGGGTTTTTCCCATACTAAATCTAGAGTTCTTGCGTCTTTCTTTTGGCCGTTTGTGAACAAGGACATACAGATCTATTGTCGATCCTGTAGGGTATGTCAGGAAGTTAAATCCAAAGGTCCACGCCATGCTGCACCTATTCAGGCTGCAGATATTCCAATTCGACCATTTCAAAAAATGGCGATAGACATCATTGGTCCATTTAAGACAAAGTCTGCTAGAGGACACCAATATATCTTGACGTGTGTTGATATGTGCACACGTCGGCCAGAGGCTATCCCTCTGAAGAGCATAACTACTGCTGATATTGCAGATGCTCTTTGGCTTATATTCTCTCGTCTGGGATTTCCAGGAGAAATATTGTCAGACCATGGTACCCAAAAAAAAAAAAAAAAAAAAAAAAAAAAAAAAAAAAAAAAATCACACACGTTACGGAAACAGCAATAAATGGAAATACTTTGATGCGGGACGGACATCCAGAGTCTCAGGCTCGTATGACTGACAGTGGTGAAAGCCGAAAGGAAGCCACTGGCATGAAAACGGATGCCCAGACCGCAAAACACGAAACCAGAATTGGTTTTTGGAATGTCAGAACTATGAACGAGGCAAGAAAGCTGAGACAGATTACAGCAGAGATGAGGAACTACAAACTACATATCCTGGGAATAAGCGAGAGCAGATGGACAGGGATGGGGAGAATAAAAACAGCTACAGGGGAAACAGTACTTTATTCTGGTAGAGAGGACGGTCAGCACAACGAAGGTGTAGCCATTATCCTTAAGAAAGGAATGGAAAGGTCTCTACTGGAATGGAAACCCATTAACAACAGACTAATAAGAGCAAGACTGAGAGGGAGATTCACCAACACCACAATTATACAATGTTATGCACCAACAAATGACAGCGACGAAGAGATCAAGGACGAGTTCTATCAACAGGTACAAAAGGAAATGGAAACTGTACCCAGGTACGATCTTATTATAGTAATGGGAGACCTAAATGCGAAAGTTGGAACACACAATAATTATAACGAAAGAGTAATGGGGAAATGCGGCAGTGGAACAGTAAATGAGAATGGGGACAAATTAATAAGCTTCTGCAGTATTAACAACCTGGTCATCGGAGGAACACTTTTTCAACACAAAGAAGTGCACAAGTTAACATGGGAATCACCAAACGGACGAGACAAAAACCAGATAGATCACATAATGATCAATGGCAGATGGAGACATGCACTACAAGACGTGAAAGTAAGAAGAGGCGCAGATGTGGGAAGTGATCATCACCTAGTAGTAGCAAGACTGAAGGTGAAACTCAGAGCTGCTGGACCAGTTGCAGTCAAACAGAAAAGATACAACATCACGAAACTTAAGGACCCCCTCACCAGAAAAGCGTTTGTGGTCGACGTAAAGAGACGATATCTGATTACCAAAAGCCAGGAAAGAACAGAGACCGACGATGTGGACCAGAAATTCAACACCATCTCAACAATATATAAAGAAAGCAGCAAGTCATGCTTGGGATTCCAGGAAAGAAAGAGCCAAGACTGGATAACACCAGAAACGCTAAACACCATAGCGAAGAGAAAGGAAATGAAAAGGAAGAAAACAGAAGCTAAGTCTCCCAGGTTAAAGGCAATATATAGTGAACAGTACAGTCAGCTGGACAAGGAAGTAAAACGTCAAACCCGTGCTAACAAAAGGACATTTCTGGATGACCTTGCAAGACAGGCAGAAGAGGCAGCACTGAGAAATGAACAAAGCACAGTTTATAAAATAACTAAAGCTATCAGTGGAAAACGAGGTGCAAACAACATAACGTTAGTAAGAGACAAGCAAGGAAATCTCATCACCACAGCACAGGGGCAGGAAACAAGGTGGGCAGAGCACTTCAGAGAAACACTGAATAAGGAACCACCAGAGACTCAGCTGAATGTTCCTGAGGCTGAAAGTGACTTAGACGTAAATACAGACATTCCACGAAAAGAAGAAATTATCACAGCTATCAAAGGGCTAAAAAATGGAAAAGCGCCTGGTCACGACAATCTGAATGCTGAGCTATTCAAGACAGACCCTGAACTAGCAGCAGAACTATTAGAACCACTATTTGCACAAGTCTGGGAAACTGAGACAACACCAACAGAGTGGAGTAAAGGAACAATTGTCAAATTGCCCAAGAAGGGCGACCTTGCAGACTGCAACAACTGGAGAGGAATTACCCTCCTCTCAGTTCCCAGCAAAATACTAGGCAGGATAATCATCCAGAGAATTTCAAAAGCAGTTGACCATAAACTGAGGAAAGAACAAGCGGGCTTCAGAAAGAACAGAAGATGTGCAGATCATATATTTGCCCTCAGGAACATTATAGAGCAGTGCTCAGAATGGCAGAGACAGCTGTACATTAACTTTGTTGATTTTGAAAAGGCTTTCGACAGCATACACAGGGACAGCCTATGGAAAATTCTGAGGGCTTATGGAATTCCCAGCCGCATTGTTTCCATTATAAAAAGCCTCTATTCTAACTTTACGTGCAGTGTTGGATCGAGTAATGTAACTTTCGAAGTGAAAACAGGAGTACGACAGGGATGCCCCTTATCAACAACATTATTTTTGACAGTCATAGATTGGGTGATGTGCCAGACAACAGAGGGCAGTCCAAGAGGAATTAGATGGACAACGTTTTCTACACTGGAAGATTTGGAATATGCAGATGACATTGCACTGCTCGCGCATTCACACCAACACATTCAAGACAAAACTGATAGACTGAATAAGTATGGCCAGCAGGTTGGCCTGAACATCAATCTGAAGAAGACAGAGGTCATGACACTAAATGTGGGCAATCCTGAGCCAATAACAGTAAGGAACCAGAAGTTAGAACAGACAGACACATTTACTTACCTAGGAAGCATAGTAACACCTGACGGCGGAACAAGCAAGGACATTAACAACAGAATGAATAAAGCGAGAACAGCCTTTGCTATTCTCAACAACATTTGGAAGTCTTCCCAGTACAGCACAAACACCAAATTAAGACTGTATGAGAGCTGCGTACTTTCTGTGCTTCTCTATGGTGCGGAATGTTGGAGAGTAACAGAGAAGGAAATGTCGAAACTGTCCTCCTTCCACACAATCTGCCTAAGGAAAATTCTCCGAATCTTTTGGCCAAACACCATCAGCAACCAAGAACTACTTATTCGGAGTAACCAGGAGGACATGCACACCATCATAGCTGGCAGACGCTGGAGTTGGGTTGGCCATGTCCTCAGAAGGGACCCTGATACCATCGCAAGAACAGCTATGCTATGGACCCCCGAGGGAAAGCGAAAGAGAGGCCGACCAAAAACAACTTGGCGAAGAACTGTGGAAGCTGAGATGCAAAGAATGAACCACAGTTGGGGCACTGTACGAAGGATGGCCGCCGACCGAGCAAAGTGGAATCAATTTGTTGCTGCCCTACAAGACGCCACCAGGCGTGATGGCCGCTGACTGCTTTGACGGTTGGCGGTTATGGATCAAAGAAGAAAGATGGTACCCAACTCGTATCGGATACCATGTCTCAAGTGATGTCAACTCTTAAGATAGAAAGATCTCTGAGTAGTATTTATCATCCTATGTCCAATGGCATGGTAGAGCGTCTTAATAGAACTCTGAAAAACCTATTAGGAAAGATAACTGAGGATCATCCTTAGGATTGGGACAGGGTTTTACCCGCGGCTCTCTTTGCATACAGAGAGGTCACCAATGAACATACAGGATTTTCTCCCTTTGAACTTGTCTTTGGCGCGAAACCGCGAGATCCTATGTCTCTACTTCATGATCTCATAACTGCTGATAATATTGTCGATGACACAAAATCCTCTTATGAATATGTCATTGCACTTAGACACAAGATTATTGAAGCATGCAAATTGGCAACTGCTTCTTCTGAATTTGTGAAACAGAAGGCAAGGCAATTTGCCAATAAGACCAGACGCTTGCGACAACTCTGTCCAGGTGACAAAGTATTGGTCCTGCTACCTTGTAGAGAAAACAGACTCCTTATTTCTTGGAAAGGTCCGTACGATGTAATATCAAAAGTTTCCGATGTCGACTATATTGTCGATACTGATGGGAAGCATAAGACCTTCCACATCAACATGCTCACGGAATTCCACGAACGTCCGGATTATTTACAACCTGTTTTCCAGGCAACGGACGATTCACCAGTCCCACATGGACATTACTCATCACTGTCAGTAATACAGGATGAGGAAACGAGTTTCTCAGATGTGAATCTCCCTTTTCCAATGATTCCACTCCATTCTAATGAGTCATGGAAAGATGTTGCGATTTCTCCCGAAATATCTCCAGGAGAACAGAAACAAGTTTCTGCTATTTTACAACAATTTCAGGATGTCCTTACTGACATTCCTGGTCGAACTAATGTCATTGAACACGACATTATTCTTACTGACCATAATCCTATAAGAGTCAGACCGTATCCTATCCCGATACATTTTCAAGCACAGGTAGAAAAAGAGTTGGATGAAATGATAGAGTTGGAAATAATTGAACCATCCACATCAGCATATTCTTCACCGATGGTTATCGTGCGAAAAAAAGACAACAACATACGTCTTTGCGTTGATTATCGCAAATTGAACCAAGTGATGAAATTTGATGCTGAACCTATGCCTTTACTTGAAGAGCTACTTACTAGACTATCGAATTCTCATTTCTTTACTAAACTCGATTTGTCTAAGGGATATTGGCAAGTTCCACTATCCGAACACGCCAAACCATTTACTGCTTTTTCAACGCCTAGGGGTCTATTCCAATGGAATTTCATGCCTTTCGGCCTTATGAATGCCCCAGCGACATTCGTACGCATGATGCGTCGAATCCTATCTCATCGCTCAGATGTCATTGCATATCTTGATGACATCTGTCTTTTCAGTAATACTTGGAAAGATCACTATAACGGGTTAAATGAACTATTGTCTATCCTACGCGAGCATAACCTGACAGCGAAACCATCTAAAGCATTTATTGGTTTTAGCGAAATATCTTTCTTAGGTCACCGTGTTGGTCATGGGTTTCTGAAAACAGAAGACCATAATACAAGTAAGATACTTAACATTTCTATGCCTAAGACTAAAAAGCAAGTGCGAAGTCTCTTAGGTCTCATACAATTTTATGGACGATTCATTCCGAATCTGTCCTCAATTATGTCACCTCTTTCTTCTTTGTTAAAGAAAGGGTCTCCTAATATAGTCCATTGGATTCAAGAATGTCAATCCTCTTTGGATAAGGTTAAAACGATGTTTTCTACTTCACCTATCCTAGTATTGCCTTCTAAGGATAAGACATTTATTCTTCGTAGTGACGCTTCATCCACCGGGATTGGAGCTGCACTAATGCAAGAGTACTCTGGAACTCGGCATCCTGTGATGTATATTTCTCGGAAATTAAATGCCGCAGAGAAGAATTACTCGGTCCTAGACCGTGAATTATTGGCTATGGTTTGGTCAATCCTTAAACTTCAAAGATTTCTTCTTGGCGCGCATTTTATTGTGGAGACTGACCAGAAAGCTCTTACAGCTATTCAGACTAAAAATCTGAAGAGCGCGAGATCAACGCGATACGCGATTGCTCTTCAGCCTTTTCATTTTTCGGTGCGAGCTATCCGTGGTTCAGAAAATGTGATGGCGGATATCTTATCGAGATGCCCACATGATTCCACTTAACAGTCAGATCTTGAGATTTCTAACATGTCTGACTTTACTACAGTTTTTCCTATGTTAAAGTATGTACTTATATGTAATATATCATACATTGTCTGTATCACTACTTAGCGGTGCATTGATGTATGTTCACTGCAGGTTTTTGATATTTTTCTTATTTGGTGATCATAATGTTAAAATACCTAAGGTGAACTATTGTACAAATTGTGGCATTGCCAGTATTGTGTTATGCGTTGGTGACACCTCTCGGGAGATATTTATACTCACAGAAAAATTTTCTCTGAATCCTGAGATAGATTCTCATTGGTCGTGCTATATGACGACTTAGCCTTACATTAGGCGTTACATTTGTTTGGAATGCTTATCATCTGCGCATTGTTATTCGTGCATTGTGAGCCTATTGTATGTTGCTCCTGGATGTATTTCAAAAAAAAATGTACCATTTTTTTTTCCCGGGGGGTGTGGTATGTATTCTTTTATGTCGTTGTAGGCTACTTTTCTGAGTAAATGCTGCACTACAAACATCACACTTATAAGGCTTCTTTCCTGAATGTATTCTTTTATGTCCTTGTAAGCTACTTTTCATAGTAAATGCTACACCACAAACATCACACTTGTAAGGCTTCTCTCCTGTGTGTATTCTTTTATGTCCTTGTAAGCTACATTTCATAGTAAATGCTACATCACAAAAATCACACTTGAAAGGCTTCTCTCCTGTGCGTATTATTTTATGTCGTTGTAGGTGACCTTTCTCAGTAAATGCAGCACTACAAACATCACACTTGTAAGGCTTCTCTCCTGTGTGTATTCTTATATGTCCTTGTAAGCTACTTTTCATAGTAAATGCCATACCACAAACATCACACTTGTAAGGCTTCTCTCCTGTATGTATTCTTTTATGTCCTTGTAAGCTACTTTTCACAGTAAATGCTGCACCACAAACATCACACATGTAAGGCTTCTCTCCTGTATGTATTCTTTTATGTTGTTGTAGTTGACCTTTCTGAGTAAATGCTGCACTACAAACATCACACTTGTAAGGCTTCTCTCCTGTATTCTTTTATGTCCTTGTAAGCTACTTTTCATAGTAAATGCTGCACCACAAACATCACACATATAAAGCTTCTCTCCTGTATGTATTCTTTTATGTTGTTGTAGTTGACCTTTCTCAGTAAATGCAGCACTACAAACATCACACTTGTAAGGCTTCTCTCCTGTATGTATTCTTTTATGTTGTTTTAGGTGACCTTTCTGAGTAAATGCAGCACCACAAACATCACACTTGTAAGGCTTCTCTCCTCTATGTATTCTTTTATGTCATTGTAGGCTACTTTTCTGAGTAAATGCTGCACTACAAACATCACACTTGTAAGGCTTCTCTCCTGTATGTATTCTTTTATGTCCTTGTAAGTTATTTTTTACAGTAAATGCTGCACCACAAACCTCACACTTGTAAGGCTTCTCTCCTGTATGTATTCTTTTATGTTGTTGTAGGTGACCTTTCTCAGTAAATGCAGCACTACAAACATCACACTTGTAAGGCTTCTCCCCTGTGTGTATTCTTTTATGTATTTGTAAGCTACTTTTCATAGTAAATGCCATACCACAAACATCACACTTGTAAGGCTTCTCTCCTGTATGTATTCTTTTATGTCCATGTAAGCTACTTTTCATAGTAAATGCCATACCACAATTATCACGCTTGTAAGGCTTCTCTCCAGTATGTATTCTTTATTGCTGTTGTAGGTGACGTTTTAAAGTAAATGCAGCACCACAAACATCACACTTGTAAGGCTTCTCTCCTGTGTGTATTCTTTAATGTTGTTGTAGGTGACCTTTCAGAGAAAATGCAGCACCACAAACATCACACTTGTAAGGCTTCTCTCCTGTGTGTATTCTTTTATGTCTTTGTAAGCTACTTTTCAAATTAAATGCCATACCACAAACATCCCACTTGTAAGGCTTCTCTCCTGTGTGTATTTTTTTATGTCCTTGTAAGTTACTTTTCCTAGTAAATGCCATACCACAAACATCACACTTGTAAAATTTCTCTCCTGTATGTATTGTGATGCTGTTGTAGGTGACTTCTGAGTAAATGCTGTACTACAAACATCACACTTGTAAGGCTTCTCTCCTGTATGTATTCTTTTATGTCCTTGTAAGTTACTTTTCATAATAAATGCCATACCACAAACATCACACTTGTAAGGCTTCTCTCCAGTATGTATTATTTTATGTCGTTGTAGGTGACCTTTCTCAGTAAATGCAGCACTACAAACATCACACTTGTAAGGCTTCTCTCCTGTGTGTATTCTTATATGTCCTTGTAAGCTACTTTTCATAGTAAATGCCATACCACAAACATCACACTTGTAAGGCTTCTCTCCTGTATGTATTCTTTTATGTCCTTGTAAGCTACTTTTCATAGTAAATGCTGCACCACAAACATCACACATATAAAGCTTCTCTCCTGTATGTATTCTTTTATGTTGTTGTAGTTGACCTTTCTCAGTAAATGCAGCACTACAAACATCACACTTGTAAGGCTTCTCTCCTGTATGTATTCTTTTATGTTGCTTTAGGTGACCTTTCTGAGTAAATACAGCACCACAAACATCACACTTGTAAGGCTTCTCTCCTCTATGTATTCTTTTATGTCATTGTAGGCTACTTTTCTGAGTAAATGCTGCACTACAAACATCACACTTGTAAGGCTTCTCTCCTGTATGTATTCTTTTATGTCCTTGTAAGTTATTTTTTACAGTAAATGCTGCACCACAAACCTCACACTTGTAAGGCTTCTCTCCTGTATGTATTCTTTTATGTTGTTGTAGGTGACCTTTCTCAGTAAATGCAGCACTACAAACATCACACTTGTAAGGCTTCTCCCCTGTGTGTATTCTTTTATGTGTTTGTAAGCTACTTTTCATAGTAAATGCCATACCACAATTATCACACTTGTAAGGCTTCTCTCCAGTATGTATTCTTTATTGCTGTTGTAGGTGACTTTTCAAAGTAAATGCAGCACCACAAACATCACACTTGTAAGGCTTCTCTCCTGTGTGTATTCTTTTATGTCTTTGTAAGCTACTTTTCAAATTAAATGCCATACCACAAACATCACACTTGTAAGGCTTCTCTCCTGTGTGTATTTTTTTATGTCCTTGTAAGTTACTTTTCCTAGTAAATGCCATACCACAAACATCACACTTGTAAAATTTCTCTCCTGTATGTATTGTGATGCTGTTGTAGGTGACTTCTGAGTAAATGCTGTACTACAAACATCATACTTGTAAGGCTTCTCTCCTGTATGTATTCTTTTATGTCCTTGTAAGTTACTTTTTATAATAAATGCCATACCACAAACATCACACTTGTAAGGCTTCTCTCCAGTATGTATTCTTTAATGTTGTTGTAGGTGACTTTTCAAAGTAAATGCAGCACCACAAACATCACACTTGTAAGACTTCTCTCCTGTATGTATTATTTTATGTCGTTGTAGGCTACTTTTCTGAGTAAATGCTGCACTACAAACATCACACTTATAAGGCTTCTTTCCTGTATGTATTCTTTTATGTCCTTGTAAGCTACTTTTCATAGTAAATGCTACACCACAAACATCACACTTGTAAGGCTTCTCTCCTGTGTGTATTCTTTTATGTCCTTGTAAGCTACTTTTCACAGTAAATGCTGCACCACAAACATCACACATGTAAGGCTTCTCTCCTGTATGTATTCTTTTATGTTGTTGTAGTTGACCTTTCTCAGTAAATGCAGCACTACAAACATCACACTTGTAAGGCTTCTCTCCTCTATGTATTCTTTTATGTCATTGTAGGCTACTTTTCTGAGTAAATGCTGCACTACAAACATCACACTTATAAGGCTTATTTCCTGTATGTTTTATTTTATGTTGTTGTAGGTGATTTTTCTGAGTAAATGCTGCACTACAAACATCACACTTGTAAGGCTTCTCTCCTGTATGTATTCTTTTATGTCCTTGTAAGTTATTTTTTACAGTAAATGCTGCACCACAAACCTCACACTTGTAAGGCTTCTCTCCTGTATGTATTCTTTTATGTTGTTGTAGGTGACCTTTCTCAGTAAATGCAGCACTACAAACATCACACTTGTAAGGCTTCTCCCCTGTGTGTATTCTTTTATGTATTTGTAAGCTACTTTTCATAGTAAATGCCATACCACAATTATCACACTTGTAAGGCTCTCTCCAGTATGTGTTCTTTATTGCTGTTGTAGGTGACTTTTCAAAGTAAATGCAGCACCACAAACATCACACTTGTAAGGCTTCTCTTCTGTGTGTATTCTTTAATGTTGTTGTAGGTGACCTTTCGGAGAAAATGCAGCACCACAAACATCACACTTGTAAGGCTTCTCTCCTGTGTGTATTCTTTTATGTCTTTGTAAGCTACTTTTCAAATTAAATGCCATACCACAAACATCACACTTGTAAGGCTTCTCTCCTGTGTGTATTTTTTTATGTCCTTGTAAGTTACTTTTCCTAGTAAATGCCATACCACAAACATCACACTTGTAAAATTTGTCTCCTGTATGTATTGTGATGCTGTTGTAGGTGACTTCTGAGTAAATGCTGTACTACAAACATCATACTTGTAAGGCTTCTCTCCTGTATGTATTCTTTTATGTCCTTGTAACATACATGCCACACCTCAGACATGAAAAACCTGTACAACAAATCCAAAAACCCTGTACAGAGACCCGCAAAACCTGTACAGACTGAAAAACGTAACAAT
This sequence comes from Oreohelix idahoensis, assembly GCA_024509875.1. Classification (NCBI taxonomy): domain Eukaryota; kingdom Metazoa; phylum Mollusca; class Gastropoda; order Stylommatophora; family Oreohelicidae; genus Oreohelix; species Oreohelix idahoensis. Next base: position 75,082 of record JAMPIV010017333.1, read on the forward strand.
AGAGTTAATTAATGTACAAATATATTCAATTAGATGGTTCTGCACCATCATAGTGACATGCGCCCTTTGCCTTTTTAAGCATGTCTTCACTTGCTTTAAAACCTAAACAACAAGAGTTAGAATTTATTTTGTACCGGTATTGTAGAAAAGCTGTGACTGTATCATCATTTAGTCTATTTCTGCAAAAAAAATTAATACAATTTATGGTGGAAATGAAGAACAGTTTGGTGTGTGTTCTATAGTGCCTTATAAAAGTATAGATCTAAAGAGACCAGTAATAAGCGTTATGGGTTAGGTTTAGGAATCTTAAATCAAATATATATATATATATATATATATATTTTTTAAAGCTAGCAATGAAAATATAAACTGGCGCAATATTATATATTCTCTACCGAACTTCAAAAATTGGAATAGCCGTTATACCCATACGAATTTTAGTGTCAATCAAACATTGATAGTAATTAATTATTTAATAAATATAAATCATTGGATGACCGTAATGATGATCACCCAAGGCAAAATCACATTGTTTTTTAAAGAAACGAAATTAAAACTAAGAAGAGAAGTAACTCCAAATAAACTTTTCTCTGACCTGGTTAAGATGCAAATTTGCCTTGCTTTTGTGGGTTTTCTTTCAGTTTCATAATTTGGTCATATCGGAATGACGGTCGCCAAATGCTCCGCATGTATTTTTGTACCATTTAGATTTCGGGTTAACCCTAACCCCAACTGTAACCCTAATCCTAACTCTAAATGGTACGAAAATACATGCAGAGCATTCGGCGACCGTCATTCCGATATTAGGCCTACCCATAATTTGTTTTGTATTATTATTCAAATTTACATTTCTTACGCACTTTCTACCGTAAACCTAACCTCAACCTTAACTCTAAATGGTACGAAAATACAAATATTAAACATACTCGACGGCAATAAAGGTAAAGATTACCAGAATCTCAGTAAAAAGAAATGTCAGAATCATTCAAGTTGAATAAATTCAACTCAAACAAGAATTTTCGTGCTCTTTTTCCACAAAATGTTTATGATTCGGCGGTATGGCAGCGTCCATGTTTGTAACTTTCGCTTTTGTAAAATCACTATTATCAGTTCTACCGTATTCGCTAGCAGTAAAATATTTTGTTCGTTTCAAGCTTAGTGGCCAGATTTTTCAATGCTGAATCCGATTATGCCCAGCAATTGCCGATACGATTGTAAACAGAAGAGTTCTGGTGCTTTTAAAATAGGACGTACGTTTTATAGGTGTATGGGAACGAGGTATCGCACTACTTCCGTGACGTACTCGGTACGGCACAGCGACAAAAATTGTCAAGATTTATGCCGTATGGCGTACGTCATAATGGTGCTGAAAGGGTTAATAATTAGGCGAAAAAACCCGTACAGACCCGTGTACGGCCCGTACACATCTGAAAACGCAAACACCCCGTACAAATTATGGGTAAACCTTTAAGTGTGGCATGTATGTTGTAAGTTACTTTTCATAATAAATGCCATACCACAAACATCACACTTGTAAGGCTTCTCTCCAGTATGTATTCTTTAATGTTGTTGTAGGTGACTTTTCAAAGTAAATGCAGCACCACAAACATCACACTTGTAAGGCTTCTCTCCTGTATGTATTCTTTTATGTTGTTTTAGGTGACCTTTCTGAGTAAATGCAGCACCACAAACATCACACTTGTAAGGCTTCTCTCCTGTATGTATTATTTTATGTCGTTGTAGGCTACTTTTCTGAGTAAATGCTGCACTACAAACATCACACTTATAAGGCTTCTTTCCTGTATGTATTCTTTTATGTCCTTGTAAGCTACTTTTCATAGTAAATGATACACCACAAACATCACACTTGTAAGGCTTCTCTCCTGTGTGTATTCTTTTATGTCCTTGTAAGCTACATTTCATAGTAAATGCCATACCACAAACATCACACTTGTAAGGTTTCTCTCCTGTATGTATTGTGTTATGTTGTTGTAGTTGACGTTTCCGAGTAAATGCAGCACAACAAACATCACACTTGTAAGGCTTCTCTCCTGTGTGTATTCTTTTATGTCGTTGTAGGATACATTTCTGAGTAAATGCTGCACTACAAACATCACACTTGTAAGGCTTCTCTCCTGTGTGTATTCTTTTATGTCCTTGTAAGCTACTTTTCATAGTAAATGCTTCATCACAAACATCACACTTGAAAGGCTTCTCTCCTGTGTGTATTCTTTTATGTCCTGGTAAACTACTTTTCATAGTAAATGCTACACCACAAACATCACACTTGTAAGGCTTCTCTCCTGTATGTATTCTTTTATGTTGTTGTAGGTGACCTTTCTCAGTAAATGCAGCACTACAAACATCACACTTGTAAGGCTTCTCTCCTGTGTGTATTCTTTTATGTCCTTGTAAGCTACTTTTCATAGTAAATGCCATACCACAAACATCACACTTGTAAGGCTTCTCTCCTGTGTGTATTCTTTTATGTCCTTGTAAGCTACTTTTCACAGAAAATGCTGCACCACAAACATCACACATGTAAGGCTTCTCTCCTGTATGTATTCTTTTATGTTGTTGTAGTTGACCTTTCTGAGTAAATGCTGCACTACAAACATCACACTTGTAAGGCTTCTCTCCTGTATGTATTCTTTTATGTCCTTGTAAGCTACTTTTCATAGTAAATGCTGCACCACAAACATCACACATGTAAGGCTTCTCTCCTGTATGTATTCTTTTATGTTGTTGTAGTTGACCTTTCTCAGTAAATGCAGCACTACAAACATCACACTTGTAAGGCTTCTCTCCTGTATGTATTCTTTTATGTTGTTTTAGGTGACCTTTCTGAGTAAATGCAGCACCACAAACATCACACTTGTAAGGCTTCTCTCCTGTATGTATTCTTTTATGTCGTTGTAGGCTACTTTTCTGAGTAAATGCTGCACTACAAACATCACACTTATAAGGCTTCTTTCCTGTATGTTTTATTTTATGTTGTTGTAGGTGATTTTTCTGAGTAAATGCTGCACTACAAACATCACACTTGTAAGGCTTCTCTCCTGTATGTATTCTTTTATGTCCTTGTAAGTTATTTTTTACAGTAAATGCTGCACCACAAACATCACACTTGTAAGGCTTCTCTCCTGTATGTATTCTTTTATGTTGTTGTAGGTGACCTTTCTCAGTAAATGCAGCACTACAAACATCACACTTGTAAGGCTTCTCCCCTGTGTGTATTCTTTTATGTATTTGTAAGCTACTTTTCATAGTAAATGCCATACCACAAACATCACACTTGTAAGGCTTCTCTCCTGTATGTATTCTTTTATGTCCTTGTAAGCTACTTTTCATAGTAAATGCTGCACCACAAACATCACACTTGTAAGGCTTCTCTCCTGTATGTTTTATTTTATGTTGTTGAAGGTGACTTTTCTGAGTAAATGCAGCACCACAAACATCACACTTGTAAGGCTTCTCTCCTGTGTGTAGTATTTTATGTTCTTGTAAGCTATGTTTCGTAGTAAATGATAAACCACAAACATCGCATTTGAATGGATTCTCTCCTGTATGTATTGTTTCATGTTTTTTTAGGTTACTTCTTTCAGTAAATGCTGCACCACAAACATCACACTTGTAAGGTTTTGACCTTGTATGTGTTCTTTGATGTACTCGTAGTTGACTTCTCCTAGCAAACGCTAAATCACAAACATTACAACTGAAAGATTTCTCTCCTGTATGTTTTCTGCTATGCTGCTGTAGGTTATCTTTCACAGTAAATAATAGACCACAAATATCACACTTGTAGGACTTATCTTCCTCTATTTTCACGTGAGACTGAATGATTAAATCACTGCATGTATCAACAGCTCTGTCACTCACACAAAGCTGAACATTTATCTCACTGACAGAAACTATTTGACTAAAATTTATGTTACAGTCTTCAGTTTTTAAAGCTGATGTATTTAGGTTGTCACACATTTTAGCTGGCTTTTCCTGACTATAGATCAAGTTCAGTAATGGTTCATTATCTTTGAGTCTCACTTTGAGGTTATCTTCTCTTACTGCATCAGCAGAGGTATCATCTTCTATTTTACTTAATGTTTCATTCATTTTATTTCCACTGCCCTGTGGTAACACATCCTGAAGATCATCATGTTTATTATCAAACTCCCAGAGTCCAGTGATGTGTACTGTTTTCATATGCTCATCCAACATATCAAGTTGGTGGAAACCAGTGTTGCACAGGGCACAGGAATGTATGTCTGAAACGTTGAAAACAATGAGCACAGATAAATTATGAAATGTATGTTCTATATGTAAGCAAAATGTAATAACATTAATTTAACCACAATGCCATGGTAATTATATAATATGTATATATCACACATATTTATTGAGAATTTTCAAACACTTCAAGTCTCTGTGAAAGGCCTAATGACTGCTTGGTATTACATGTTATATAGTATAAATAGTTAAATCACTTAAACTTATAGAATTTAAAACAATAATAATAAACATAAATTAAAATACATAATTACACTGTTATTATCCATACCTTCCACATCTCCAAATGAGCATGTATGTTGTTTACTTTCTGTCACTTCCAAGAAGTCTGTATAATCACTCTCAAGTTTAACACCACTGTTGTCACAATCAGCCTGACATAAATTTTAATCAATCAGATATTTATGACATATGCTGCATGAAAATGTCAAGGAATTGAGTTTTTCTGTAATCTTTTTCTCACTACTACCATCATTTATGTATGCATACAAGCACAAACACATGCATGGGTATACATATATGCACATAGACACACAAACATACATAGCACTCAGGTTTTTCATACAGTGTTACTGTGTAAGGGTCCATTCTATCAACGTTTTTAACAAATATGGTCATGTTATATATATATATATATATATATATATATATATATATATATATATATATATATATATATATATATATTATATATATATATATATATATATATATACAGCGTGTCCGGCAGAATCACTACTAATAACAAATTTCAATATTTCCTCATCCATGTAAGTTAGAATTATTTTTTTATGGTTACCTCGTATAGAAACCATCACATTTTTAGGAGCAGTGAGATAATTGATAAATTGCAGATGCCGCGGAATGTGATGACGCGTGTAGTAAAAATGGAGGAGTTCACGGTGAAGCAGAAAGTGCAATGCTTTTATTGGCTTGCAGAATTAAAGTTTCCCATTGTTGTGCAAAGGAGATTCAGGCAGGAATATGGACAGAAACCTCCAGAGCGACATACCATAGTGAAATGGCACAAGCAACTGTTGGAAACAGGTTCTTTGTTGAGATAGAAGGGAAGCGCCAATGAAGCATTGTCTCCAGATAGAGTTGAAGCAGTTAGCGAAGCTTTTTCAACGTAGCCCGCGGAAATCCATTCAACGGTGGAGAATTGGGTATTCCAAAATTTACTGTTCACAACATTGTGCACAAAAGATTGCTGCTTAGAGCCTACAGGATCCAGCTAGTGCAGAAGTTACAGCTAAATGATAAACCCAGACGGGCCGAGTTCGCAAATGCAATGCTATGTCACTTCGATGATGACAATGAGTTTCTCAATCGTGTGGTATTCTCCGATGAAGCGACCTTTCAAACTTGTGGCAAATTTCACCGGCATAATTGTAGGATATGGGGAAATGAAAACCCACATGTCGTAATGGAGCATGAGCGAGACAGCCCTAAACTTAACGTGTGGTGTGCCTTAACCTCGAATTATGTGATCGGGCCATTTTTCTTCACCGAAGCCACAGTCAGAGGAGCAACATACCTAAACATGCTGCAAAATTTTGCAGTTCCTAGGATACCAGAAGGATTCATATTCCAGCAAGATGGAGCACCTCCACACTATGCCAATGAAGTAAAAAACTACCTTCATCAACAATTTCCAGACAGATGGATTGGAAGATTAGGTCCCATTGATTGGCCACAAAGGTCACCAGATTTGACCCCCTTAGATTTCTTTCTATGGGGATATGTAAAAAGCTTTGTCTATCAAACTCCGGTGCAGGGACTGGATAATCTTCAGCAGCAAATAATTGACGCTTGTGCATCCGTCACACCTCAGATGCTGCAAAACACGTGGAGAGAGATAGAATACCGTCTTGACATTCTTCGAGCCACTAAAGGCGCTTGTCGTGAAATGAGTGTAACCCACTACTTTGTTAATCACTATGTCGAGATACAGATTTGCTTCAACCAATCAATGAGCAACGTTCACCAGTATCTGAGACAGAATAAATTAACGGCCATCATGTTCACGCAAGATGGCGGATTAAAACTGTATAAAATTAGGCTGTATGAGACCAGGTACCAAACCGGAGGAAACCAATCATTTTGCTCCGCCAGGAACCAACCAAACGCTTTCCTTAAGCATTTACCTGCCTATATAATCGGGCGGATTTTATGCATAATCACACATCACCGACACGGCGCCAGATATACCGACCGACTGAAGAGGGCTTTTGTCACCTTGATTTATAGCTTACCTGGAGTGCAATGACCTGCAGCCTGCTTTGCTAAAGTCGAGTCAAAATCTGGCTGGTTTGAATCTTAGTGGGTAAATATATTTACGATAACCTTTAGGAAAATAGGCTTTCAGCAGGTCTATAATGTTGGTATTTGTTGTGTGTCATTTATACTACCTATCAGGTTACTGATTGTATCTTGGGGAAATTAAGTATAATGATTGTATTTCCTATTATGATTGAATAGACATAGACTAATAGGACTCATACCTCAATCTATTGTCTCCTATAACTCAATCTATTGTCTCACATGACTTCAGTCTATTATCTCCGATAAGACCAACTGCCATATAACCAAAATAGTCCTTGTTAGGACTCAACCTATTGTCTCCTATACTTCAATCTGTTATCTCAGACCAACTGCAATATAACCAAAACAGTCCTTGTTAGGACTCAATCTAATGTCTCCTATAACTTCAGTCTATTATCTCCGATAAGACCAACTGCCATATAACCAAAACAGTCCTTGTTAGGACTCAATCTATTGTCTCCTATAACTTCAGTCTATTATCTCAGATAAAACCAACTGAAATATAACCAAAACAGTCCTTGTTAGGACTCAACCTCTTGTCTCATCTAACTCCAATCTATTGTCTCCTATAACTCCCACCTGATATATCACCAAACAGTCCTCGTCTCACATACTCCTATCATAAGAACATAACGTTATTGTTAGGATATATTATAGCACTTGTCAGAGAGGGCCTGGTATATTATAGGGGGAAGGAAATGGTTGTATGTGTACATATTATTGGATGTATTCATGTATTGAACTTATATTATGGGATGTATTCATGTATTGAATGTATTCATGTATTGAATTTATATTATTGAATGTATTCATGCATTGAATTTATATTAGTGAATGTATCCATGTATTAGTTTATCAGAAAGAATGTTTTGCAAGTAGACACCTGTCTTGTCTCGCTATTGCTAAATCATACTGAGCCATGTTGTCATTCATCCTACATGCAAACACTGAGGCACACGCTCATTTCATCCACACTAGAAATAGGTGGGCTTGAGGACAGAAATTAGCCCCTATTTTTGCTTGTTACAGGTTTATACGTGTCATAAAAACAGAGATCGTGGGTCGTCAATCCAGCTGCCTGGAACTCCGCAGGAGCATAGAGGTTGTCAAGACTCTACATCTTTAGTCCCCCTCAGTCTTGGGTGGGCTAACGAAACGATCAACAGCTGGTGTTTTGTGTCAACCAAACCAAGAAGGACAGCACTTCTAAGAGATGAGTACACATTAGTACCATTTCTGTCGGCATTGTGAGCAAAATCTAAGTCAATGAAGAAAACATGAATTAGCGTAGCAAGAGACAATAATAAGATCATGTGGATAAATTATACGTAAATAACAGCTTAGCTGATAAACGTTATATCCTTAATTAACAGCACAGCTGATACATGTACTATAATTGAATAACAGCACAGCTGATATAATTTTTGTTCCTATAATTGGAAAACTGGTTGTAATATTTATTTACGTATCTATATAAATATAAATATTTGTAAATCATATGTAAACTTACAAATTCATTACATTCCATTTTTCAACATTCACCCTTCAGCACAAGAGTAGATAGTGTATATACTAAATAAATAATAAGGAAATTGTATTTGAAGACTTGTCAATTTTATCATTGTTAAGCAAAATCTGTTTCCTTGTTTTTTTAATATCACAGTTAGTTACACAGCGGAGGTGGCACTTTATGTCGGTCTCCTCTCTACTATTGTTTCGAGATCAGATCATTCACAGCCGTAACTAATTTGTGATACCAGTAGTCCTCTCAGACACTGGGACTTCACCATTTTCTGCAGAAATTCTATTTTTGTAATTGTCAGTACTATACTGATCCAAGAGCCAAATAAAACCTCACGCCACACTGGGGGCTCGTTCCTGGGATATTTCTGTATATCTTGAGCCATACTCAGTCTATTCATCTATCTACATTCTATCTTGTGCCACCCATAGATAACAAAGAAAAATTTTTTTGAGAAAATCATAATAGGATTTTTTTAAAAACATTATTTTCGTAGGAGGAGTACCATTTAGTACTCAGTAAATAGTTGATGCTCACAAAGTTGCACGGACATTTTTTGTTCATTTAAAGTAATTAAGTTTAATTACAATAACTTGGTTATAGTAAATATACATACTCTATCTAAGTAACGCCATGGCTGATCTAGTGAAGTTCAGAACTGCGATCATGCAGATGGGTAAGGAATTAAATATGACAGGTGATGCTCTCACTCAGTATGTCACAACAGAAGTGGACAAACATATGGATAGGGAAGAAAGAAAGTTGCAATTAGAGACTGAAGCAAGGAAATTAGAGGCTGATAGAGAAGCAAAGAAATTAGAGGCTGAAGAAAGGCGGTTGCAAGCGGAAGCTGAGAGAGAAACCAAAAGACTGGAAGCTGAGAGAGAAGCCAAAAGACTGGAAGCTGAGAGAGAAGACAAAAGACTGGAAGCTCAGAGAGAAGACAAAAGACTGGAAATTGAAGCCAAGAAATGGGAGGCTGAAAATGAGGCAAAGAAAATTGAAGCTGAGGAAAGGAAATTACAAGCAGAGAGAGACCATCAGTTGAGATTAAAAGAGCTTGAAATTCAGGCAAATACTGGCAATAATGGTGGTAGCTCACCTCACTCTGAGAGTAGCTCCAGCCAGAGCACCTCAAGTGGGGCCATGAATTTTCATCTGGACCCATTTGTTGAGAAAGAAGACGCCATTGAGTCGTACCTGGATAGATACGAAAGACTAGCCACTACCTATGGCTTAGTGAAAGAAAAATGGAGTCTTAAACTATCTCAGGGATTGAGAGGTGTGGCCTACGATGTGTATTTGAAGCTCTCAAGAGATGACCAGGAAGATTATGAAATCCTGAAGCAGGCACTGCTTGTGAGATATGAAAAGAACTCAGAATCATATAGAAAGAAATTCCGAACAGCTAAACTTCTTCCAGGAGAAAACTATCACCAATTCTCTGCTAGATTGGAAACCTATTTGGAAAAATGGAGTAGTTTAGGAAAGTGTCAGGATCTGAAAGAAATGATAATGATGGAGCAAGTGAAAGAGTCCATGCCTCAAGAAATGAGGAAGTTTATCATGGAACAAGGAGCAGAGAGATTGGAAGATATTGTAACTGTTGCTGAGAGATATCAAGCAGCTCAGGCAGAAGTATTAGGAAATAAGAAGAAGCAGGGTGAAAACTTCAAATCATCACAAAACTATACCAAATATGAACAAAAGGACCATACCACAAGGAACAAACAAAGATTTGACCAAAAGGACAAAAACCCTCTAAGATCGGATAAGACACCTTACCGGAAGGAAGGAAAGTGGTGTAAAACTTGTCTAATGAGTAACCACAATACTGCAGACTGCAGAAGGAACAACCCTCCTTATTACGCTGCGTGTCTCACAACAGGGAACAAGGGAAGGAAGGAACTGGCAGTTAGTCAGAATGACCTCCATCATCCCCCTGTCTGTGAGGAAGTGACATGTAATGGCACTAAAATTCAGTGCTTATATGATTCAGGTTTGGAATTCGACTCAGTCGTGAGTGCAACCCTAGTGCACCCTGACCAACTTACCACAGAAACAGTGGACATACAAGGGGCAATGCAGGGAACCGGCACCATGACACTTCCCATAGCAAGGATCAACGTGAGAACTCGCTATGTGGAAGGAGTGATAAGAGCAGCAGTAAGTGATGATCCTATATACCCGCTGGTAATAGGATGTAAATATGTCTTTTTGGGTGACCCAATAAAACCTGTTGTCATGGCAGCAAACCATACCAGGTCGAGCACCAAAAAGGAGGAGGGAGATCCAATAAACATTCATCGTACAAAGATGAAAAAGGCTCAAACAGCAGACAGCACATTGAAGCCTTGTTTTGGCAAATTGCCAAAGGCCCATAACCCTCCAGAGAAAGGAGACTACTATATGGAAAATGGCCTACTCTACAGACAAGCTGGAAAAGGACCTAAAAGGCATGGACAGCTGGTAGTGCCAAAATTCTATAGGGAGGAAATTATGGAGCAAGAGCATGCTACATCAGGCAGTGGCCACAGAGGAAAAGGGGCCACTGGTCAAAATATAGCATTGCGATATTACTGGCCAGGAATAATTGAAGACATAAGTCGGTATATGAAATCCTGTTCAGAATGTAACCAGGTAACCTCATTCAGAAGCGTAGACCAGTTACAGGACCTAGGGAAGCATTGTTGCGGACGTAGGCCCACAAAGAAGATACACAAGAGAAAACAACAGGTAGAAGCAGTGATAACGAGAAAACGAAATCACAACAAGTCTACTGTTACACCAGTAACCATGGCAACTCTCCGTATTGTACAGAGAGGGGACGAGAGACATCCCACCCCGACTAGATATTTGTCGGAACACCATGGCCTGGATCATTTGGAAAATTTGGTTAGTCAGCAACCAGTATTAAAAAAGCTGCAGAAACAAACCCGAACCAAAGGAGGTAGGAACCAGGGCTGTACCAAACAGTTGAGGGAGACAGGCCCCACTTCGGTATACTGCCCCTTACAATAGAAATAGGTGTGGGTCCGGCAACGTTGTTGTATTGCCGTCCCCATACACAGTCCACTGGAAGCATTGCTGCGGACATGGACTGAACAATAGCAAGCACAAGCACTCAAGGATGAGATTGACTATCTCTTAAAAGAGAAAATTATTTCAAAGTCTGAATCTCCCTATAGCTCAAGTGTGGTGCTATTAAGGAAGCCTAGTGGTGAACACAGGTTATGTATTTACTACAAGAAGCTAAATGCGATCACAGAATCTCAGGTGGACCCATTACCTGACACCAACCAGCTGTTCTCTACACTGAGTAAGGCTAGGTATTTATCGAAGGTAGATCTAAGCAAGGGATACTACCAAATACCAGTGAAACCAGAAGTTAGGAAAATGCTGGCATTTAGTACATCAGACGGACACTACGAGTTTAATGTACTACCCTTTGGGCTGAAAAATGCTCCCAGTATCTTTTCAAGAATGATGAGGAAATTATTGGAACCTCTACAAAATCCCCATATCACTAACTTTATGGATGACATTCTTGTTGCTACAAACACATTTGAAGAGCATATAGTAGCGCTCTCCATGTTGTTTGACAGACTGAGAGAAACTGGATTGACTGCACGTCCAACCAAGTGCTATATCGGTTGTAAGGAGTTGGAATTCCTAGGTCACACTATTTCTACAGGTCATATGTCTCCTGACCCAAAGAATATAGAGAAGCTAAAGAAGGCACCCAGACCTCAAACGAAGAAAGATGTGAGATCATTCGTGTCATTATGTGGGTTCTATCAGAAGTACATACCCCACTTTAACTCTCTGTGTGCACCATTAACTAACTTAACGAAGAAAGGACAGCCTGACAAAATCCAATGGAATGCTGATTGTGAAAATGCTTACACAGAGCTAAAAGCAAAACTCACCAGCAAACCTATCCTTACGCTACCCGATATCACACAGAAATTTGTATTAAGGACGGACGCTAGCAGTATAGGTATTGGTGCAACTCTCTTGCAGAAATCAAAAGCCCAGCCGGAGGAACTTTTACCAGTCGCCTACGCCAGTAGGAAGCTGAATGCAGCTGAGTTGAACTACTCGACCATAGAGAAAGAATGTTTAGCTCTAATTTGGTCCATCAACAAATTTTCACCTTATCTGTATGGGACACACTTCATTGTCCAAAGCGATCACCAGCCTTTAACATTCTTGGCTGCATCTAAAAAGTTAAATTTGAGATTGTTAAGGTGGAGTCTGCTTCTTGCGCCTTATTCCTTTACCGTGAATTACATTCCGGGAAGAGACAATGTAGGAGCTGATTTTTTAAGTCGACACCCTATTACTATGGAAGGACAGACGCAAAAGGATTAACCACAGCAGGGGTTTACACGTCAGCTATGACAAGTCACAGCTAGGAAAGGAGGGGGCTATGTCGTGAAACGAGTGTAACCCACTACTTTGTTAATCACTATGTCGAGATACAGATTTGCTTCAACCAATCAACGAGCAACGTTCACCAGTCTCTGAGACAGAATAAATTAACGGCCATCATGTTCACGCAAGATGGCAGATTAAAACTGTATAAAATTAGGCTGTATGAGACCAGGTACCAAACCGGAGGAAACCAATCATTTTGCTCCACCAGGAACCAACCAAACGCTTTCCTTAAGCATTTACCTACCTATATAATCGGGCGAATTTTATGCATAATCACACAACACCGACACGGCGCCAGAGATACCGACCGACTGAAGAGGGCTTTTGTCACCTTGATTTATAGCTTACCTGGAGTGCAATGACCTGCAGCCTGCTTTGCTAAAGTCGAGTCAAAATCTGGCTGGTTTGAATCTTAGAGGGTAAATATATTTACGATAACCTTTAGGAAAATAGGCTTTCAGCAGGTCTATAATGTTGGTATTTGTTGTGTGTCATTTATACTACCTATCAGGTTACTGATTGTATCTTGGGGAAATTAAGTATAATGATTGTATTTCCTATTATGATTGAATAGACATAGACTAATAGGACTCATACCTCAATCTATTGTCTCCTATAACTCAATCTATTGTCTCACATGACTTCAGTCTATTATCTCCGATAAGACCAACTGCCATATAACCAAAACAGTCCTTGTTAGGACTCAACCTATTGTCTCCTATACTTCAATCTGTTATCTCAGACCAACTGCAATATAACCAAAACAGTCCTTGTTAGGACTCAATCTATTGTCTCCTATAACTTCAGTCTATTATCTCCGATAAGACCAACTGCCATATAACCAAAACAGTCCTTGTTAGGACTCAATCTATTGTCTCCTATAACTTCAGTCTATTATCTCAGATAAAACCAACTGAAATATAACCAAAACAGTCCTTGTTAGGACTCAATCTCTTGTCTCATCTAACTCCAATCTATTGTCTCCTATAACTCCCACCTGATATATCACCAAACAGTCCTCGTCTCACATACTCCTATCATAAGAACATAACGTTATTGTTAGGATATATTATAGCACTTGTCAGAGAGGGCCTGGTATATTATAGGGGGAAGGAAATGGTTGTATGTGTACATATTATTGGATGTATTCATGTATTGAACTTATATTATGGGATGTATTCATGTATTGAATTTATATTATTGAATGTATTCATGCATTGAATTTATATTAGTGAATGTATCCATGTATTAGTTTATCAGAAAGAATGTTTTGCAAGTAGACACCTGTCTTGTCTTGCTATTGCTAAATCATACTGAGCCATGTTGTCATTCATCCTACATTCAAACACTGAGGCACACGCTCATTTCATCCACACTAGAAATAGGTGGGCTTGAGGACAGAAATTAGCCCCTATTTTTGCTTGTTACAGGTTTATACGTGTCATAAAAACAGAGATCGTGGGTCATCAATCCAGCTGCCTGGAACTCCGCAGAAGCATAGAGGTTGTCAAGACTCTACATCTTTAGTCCCCCTCAGTCTTGGGTGGGCTAACGAAACGATCAACAGCTGGTGTTTTGTGTCAACCAAACCAAGAAGGACAGCACTTCTAAGAGATGAGTACACATTAGTACCATTTCTGTCGGCATTGTGAGCAAAATCTAAGTCAATGAAGAAAACGTGAATTAGCGTAGCAAGAGACAATAATAAGATCATGTGGATAAATTATACGTAAATAACAGCATAGCTGATAAACATTATATCCTTAATTAACAGCACAGCTGATACATGTACTATAATTGAATAACAGCACAGCTGATATAATTTTTGTTCCTATAATTGGAAAACTGGTTGTAATATTTATTTACGTATCTATATAAATATAAATATTTGTAAATCATATGTAAACTTACAAATTCATTACATTCCATTTTTCAACATTCACCCTTCAGCACAAGAGTAGATAGTGTATATACTAAATAAATAATAAGGAAATTGTATTTGAAGACTTGTCAATTTTATCATTGTTAAGCAAAATCTGTTTCCTTGTTTTTTTAATATCACAGTTAGTTACACAGCGGAGGTGGCACTTTATGTCGGTCTCCTCTCTACTATTGTTTCGAGATCAGATCATTCACAGCCGTAACTAATTTGTGATACCAGTAGTCCTCTCAGACACTGGGACTTCACCATTTTCTGCAGAAATTATATTTCTGTAATTGTCAGTACTATACTGATCCAAGAGCCAAATAAAACCTCTCGCCACAGCGCTCATGTGGAGATCTACTGAAACTTGGTGGAGATCTACTGAAACTTGGTGAGTTGCTACTGAAATTTTATGAGTTTGTTAAACAGAAAATCAAAATCCGGTCGGTCTGCTACTATTAGTAAAGAAATATTGACATTTGTTATTGGTAGTGATTCTGCCGGACACACTATATATATATATATATATATATATATATATATATATATATATATATATATATATATATATATATATATATATTTATATATATATATATATATATATATATATATATATATATATATATATATATGTGTGTGTGCGTGGAAAGGAAATTGAATAAGGATTCTATGTATGTTCAGTTCTTAAATTTCCAATTTTTGTGTAAGTATAAAATAGTTGGAGACTAGGAAGAAAACAATTTGACAAAAAAAAAAATAAATCATAATTACCTGTTGAAAACATCTAATCCATCATTTGTGTTATCCTAGATACAAATTTTTGTAAACTACATCCATTTTGGAAATAATAAAAATATGGTTCAAGTTTATATTCTAACTACTTTTCATTTGGCATCAAGAAAATGAAAGACATTCGATTGTCACAAATTTTCTGCAACTCTGGATTTTCATTGTGTTATCATGTAAGTGTCAATTCTTTCAAAGTTTTTAACAAGTATAGTCATTTTATATATATTTGAAAAGGAAATTGAATGAGGATTTTTAAGTTTATACATTACCATTTTTTTTTATGAGTATAAAGTAGTTACAGACAAGGTAGAAACAATTTTACTAAACAAAAACAAAACAAACACATATCAGACTTACAACTGAAGAAATCAGTTGTAGTATCCAAGATACAAATCATTGTAAACTACATCCATTTTGGAAATAAATCACACATCAGGTTTATACTCCAATTACAGCAACACTACTATTGACTTTAACCATGTGTGCCCCGTATGTGGCAGGACCTGTAGGGCCAAAATAGGACTAATTAGCCACATGAGATCACGGCACAGATGTGTCACAACTCAAGTCTGAAGCTGTCGCCATCTTCGCTTGTGATGGGTAACTATTATTATTATTATGCTGAACTGATCTCACAAAGAACACTACTTACACACAAAATTAAGAGATATTTACAACTTAACTTTAGTGTGCCATTTCAGGAAACATTTATCTATGAGGGACGGTCAAAAAGTAATGCCTCATAATTTTTAATTTCATTCAAAAAGCAAGAAAACAGATAAAATTCACATTGAAATGTAGCCCCAAGTTTGAACTTCAAAAATTTATTTCTCAATGTAGTCTCCGTTATTTGTTACAATTTTTGTCCATCTTCTCACAAGGGCATGTATCCCTGTACGGTAAAAATTTGTGTCCTTTTTCCTAAACCACTGGCGTAAGGCGCGTTTAAGGGTCTCGGTGTCCTCAAAGTGATGTCCGTGAAGATCTTCTTTCAGTGGTCCAAACAGATGGAAGTCAGAAGGTGCAAGATCGGGACTGTATGAGGGATGTGGTAATAATGTCCAGTCAAATTCTGCAATCGCATCAATGGTGCGTTTAGCGGTGTGTGGCGTGGCATTATCGTGCAACAGTAGTGCAGTTCTCTGATCTTTTAATGGGTAAAGTCGCCGAAGACCTCTAAGCTTCTTTTAAGTTTCAATGTAATGGTCTGTATTCACTGTGTTTCCCTGTTCCAAGAAGTCGAGAAGAATCACACCCTTCTCATCCCAAAACACAGAGGCCATAACTTTCCCTACAGATGGTGAACTTTTGAACTTCTTTCTTGTCGGCGATGTTGTGTGATGCCATTCCATTGACTGCCTCTTGGATTCTGGTTCAAAAAAATGAACCCAAGTCTCATCACCTGTCACAATATTTAATAAAATCTCTTCTCCTTCAGTTTCGTAACGGTGCAGGAGGTTGATGACTATGGTTTTCCTTATTTCTTTATGTCTGTCTGTCAACATTCTGGGTACCCACCGTGCACAAACTTTTGAATAACCCAGTCTTTAATGATGTTCTGGACACTGCCTTTACTAATGGACAACATGGAAGAAAGTTCATCCAGTGTTACCCGACGGTCACCACAAATGATGTCATCAACTCGATGAATGTTGTGTGGAGTCACTGCGGTAGATGGACGGCCAGTCTGCTTTGCATCAGCCATTGAGGATTGACCTACTTCAGCTTCGTCACAACGATGTACCCAACGTCAGGCAGTGCTAATATCCACTGTTGAATCTCCATAAACATTCTTCAAACGTTCGTGGATGCAAATTGGGGTCTCGCCTTCAGCATTGAGGAATTCTATGACATAACGTTGTTTTAACCGAACGTCTTTGGCAGCCATTTTTAAACTGTTACAGTGGTGCCACCTGTTACTGAAACAAGTTGGTAATGCTATACAGTGCAGAAGAGTGTTTGAGGAATCCTGTTAAATTTACAAATTGCACACCGATGCAGTATTTACATACATAAAAAATAGGAGGCATTACTTTTTGACCTTTCCTCGTATGTGCAGATGGGGGTGGCCAGTGCATCTTGCACAATAAAAATTTGTCCTTTTTCTGTCATCATGTTTACTGCAAACTTTACACCTCCTGAAATTAGTGCTTCTTTGCATTATGTATTTTGCACCCTCCAGTATTTCCAATGGGTTATATGATAATTTACTTGGCCTCAGAGGATTTAGCTTGCTGATTTCAGGCATTGAAGATGCCACCAAAGCAGATAATTCTCTGATCAGCGTTTGTTTGACGTAAGCTGCAATATTCCAACTCCAACTGGTCTTGTCAATTTGTAAAAAATATAAGCATTACAGGTGGCTATTTCTAACATCCAAAATAAAGTCTTCTTCTACCACTTCAAGAATTTTCTGTTGAAAAAGCCATAATACCCTATCGTCTGATCTGTCTTGTCGCAACCATTCATTTTATGGTTATTTTCATGAATGATAAAAGGTTTCTCCTTTCTATTCACTGTGACAGGCACAGCAGACCCATTTATGGTAATAATTGTGACAGGTTTTTTTAGCTTTTTGTCCTTTCAAGCAGCAACTAGCATCCTTTGCCCCCGAATTGATATAAAACTTAGTCTCCATATGCTTTAGGTTCAAAGACCTCAGCTGCTGTGGGAATCTGACTCTGTTCACTTGAAGTGTTCCAGTGTAATACTGCTTCCATTTAAGCATTTCATTTACTAACAGTTTTGTAGTCGGCCACCTGTCAGCGTAACTGTAATAGCCAGTTCCCAGACAAAACAAGTGTTCCAAAAGTTTTTACGGAATTGGCACCAGAAGAGTCCCTTTCAACTGTGTCTGATCCAAAATATGTAAGCAAGTTTAGCATACAACCTGTTTCACTGTCAACAAGACTCAAACTTTTAATGTGGTATTTGTGTGGCTTTTTTTACATTATATTGCTTATATTTCCAATGACCTTCCAACAAATTTAGAGCATAACATTTGAACGAAGGGTTCTATATTGTTTTTCCTTTCTGCGAGAGGTTCACAAATATGCAACATAGTTTGCAGTATAGTCATAAATCTGTCTCTCAATCATTTGGGAATTAAATGGAGTGTGAAAAATTGGCTCTCGTGAGGAGAAAAGATCTTTTATACTTGGCCTTTTGTTGATACCCATTGCTTGAAGCAGAGCAAACAATTTTAGAAGCTCATAATCACTTACTGGGTTCTCCCTATTATTTCTTGATTGTTTCAATGAAGGTGTATGTTAAGTCGCTGGTACTACGACTGTTAACTCGAGATTATGGTTGGTACAATGCTAATGTGACTTGAACAACTTGGTCTTAAAGCTGACCTACAATATAAATCAGGCTGGACCCATTCAAATAGTACATAGACGTTTTTGTTATGTAGAACGATAATGACGATCATCAATAAGGCATGTCAGATAAAGTCCATCAATTGCAAAAGTCAATGTCTAATTTGACAGACCTCCACGACTGACTACCGAAGTCCCAAGGACATTGGGAGTATTATAATAAATATTTCTTGAACGTTTCTTATCGAATTTGATCAATTTTCAATGATGCTGGATATCTTAATAATTCAATAGATATTCCAGTAGCGGACCTGGTCTCACTAGCGGCAGGCCATGAAGAGGCATGCCGAAGTCCTACCACAGTCTTGCTGGAGATTCATAACTGGTATCCTATCAATTTAATGGATACAAATGAAACGAGCCAGAATTGGCAATGGTTAACACTTCATATAGGAAGGTAGCATCATAAAAACAATATGAAGTCTTCCCACGACATGGGGGTCAAGACTTTCAATCAACTATGCTGGAGGACAACCATCTTTGATCACCGGCTATTTTCATCTCTCAGCGTCAGCGCTGTTAGGCGACAATCAATACCGATAGCACCAAGTTGTGCTCTTTAGTGCAACAATTGATACATAATTAATTAAACACATATTTACTCAGGTGCGCACACACAGTGCATCTAACCCAGTTAGACTGGCACCTAGCTATGTTAAGTCTTGCACACTTAACACCTATGTGGAAAATGACTTAACAGTGTATGCTTCTGCACTTCAATTCCTGCAAAGCAGTTTATGCTTTTTTAAAATTTCCTCCCTTACAGCTGATGATACAAGGCTTTCAAAACACTGGATTGGGGTAGATGATTCATTTAAATTTGCTGACATACCCACTGCTCTTCCATCTTTGGGTTAGAATCTAAAGCTGTTCCTTGTTAGTGCACCCACATTTGCCTCCTGCCATTCTATATTTCTGCCTCCTGCCATTCTATATTTCTGACACCATTCTGTTGTCACTTTTCCCCTTCTTGTAAAACTAAATTAGGCCTTACTGGGTCTGATGTTGAAGAATCCATGTTATTTGATGGAACCACGCCCACTCTTCCTGACATAACACCTTCATTCTCTGAATCCACATCGCTGGAAGATGAACTAGACCAAGAATTATTAACAATAAAATCACTACTGCTGTACCCGTCTTCATCTTCACTGAAATTTTCTATCAAACTAAGTGCCTGCTGAGCACTAAGATGAGTAGGTCACTTGTGAGAGGATGAACTAGAAGCCATCGAAAATAGGTAACACAAATTTTGTAAAACTTACACAAGATGGCTGATGTAAATGTGTTGAAAGAACTCGAAAGAGTGAAGCTAAAACTTTCCCGCATCAGAAATAATAATAAAAAAGGCTAGGCTATACTTCCGCATCCGTCATCTAAAACTTCTAACTGGGATGACACGAAACAAAAACTTATCTCAAAGAGCACGACCCTGAAAACTGGCCTCCCATCTTCTGAGCCTAGATTTATCAACCATAAAAACTCGCCGCTTGTCCATTAAGAGTTAATCCAGTGTAACAAACAGCAGTATGCAAGAGTAAATTAGTAACAATTACTTCATTTTAACTTCAGTTAGATGGATAGGCTTTGTGTAGTGATATCAGCATCTCAACATCAGGCGGAAAGTTACTCAGAAAGAGTCTAAGATTCCCACGTTCAGTAATTTGCAGTCTGTTTCTCTGCTTCAAAAAAAGTTGGACAACCACGCTGAAATCACGCTCTACTAAATACAAAGTTTGAAAGTCAATACAGAACATCTTAACCTTTCCCAACACTGTAGAATAGCGATCAGAGATTTCTTTCTGCAACCAAAAGTCTTGATATGATTTTTTGAACATTGGCTTAAGCTCAATGTCATTTTTTAGTGAAATCAGTTCCTCTTCCATCCTTCCTAGTTCCTCACTGCACGTGTCCAGGAATGGATTTATTATCCAGTCTGGTATAGTAATCAAAAGAAGATTCTGAAACCTCTGAGACATTTATTTATGCAGCATATCTAGGTGTGCACAATATACTTACTTACTTACTTAGTCGTTCCCCTTCTACCGTGAGGTGTAGAGGTTTGAAAGAGAGAGTGCCAGACTATTCTATCAGCTGTCTTCTTCCTGGCCTGGTTCCATTCTAGTCCTCGGTCCTTCAAAGATTGTCTAATGTTGTCCTCCCAGCGGACTCTCGGTCGTCCTGGGGGTCTGGATCCCTGGCTCTTTGTTTCCCATGCTTGTCGTGGTAGCCGATCTTCTCCCATTCTGCAGACATGGCCAAACCATCTTAGTTGGGACTGTTCTACTTGGATCTGCAGCGGGTGGCATTTTAGGCCTTGACGTATCATCTGGTTGCGGACCATGTCTCTTCTTGTTACTTCAACCACCTTCCTCAGATACCTCATTTCTGAGGTTTGGATCTGGCTTTTATGGGTTGTAGTCATTGCCCATGACTCGCATCCATATGTCAAGACTGGGACATAGGTGGAGCGGTATACAGCCATCTTCGTTTTCTTACCAACCTCTCTCTTGCTGAGGAATCCTCGATTTATGGCCTGAAAAAGTCTCCCAGCTGCTGCTTTTCGAGTGGCCAACTCTTCTTTGATGCCTCCCTTTCGGTCTATAATAGCTCTGAGGTATTTAAAGTGGTCGACCTGCTCCAGGACCTGTTCTCCCAGCTTAATCTGATGTCTTCTTTCTTCTCGTGATATCACCATGGATTTTGTTTTAGAGCTGCTTATGACCATCCCTATCTTCTCCAGCTCTTCCTTCCAGACTTGCAGGTTGGATTGGAGATGTGCCTCTGATTTAGCAATCAGGGCAACATCATCAGCAAATGCCAGCTCTGAAATACAGACCTGTCTCATCTTCTAGTACCCCACTGAATACTTTCTTGTTCTCTCCATACATGCCTTGATGACATCGTCCATGAGGAGTATGAAAAGATAAGGTGACAGGATATCACCTTGTCTTACACCAGTGGTGGTCCTGAACTCTTCTTCTGACTTATAGTTTGCTGTCTTCACATAATTTCTGCAAGACTTGTAGAAGCTCTGTATAGCATGAATCAGAGGTGCTGGAATGTTCTTCCTTGCCAAACAGTCCCAAAATTTGCTCCAGGGGACCCTGTCAAACACCTTTTCCAGATCTATGAAACAAAGATGGATCTCACTCTTGTACTCAACGGCCTTTTCACTCAGCTGCCTGAGTGTGAAGATTAGGTTTTGAGTACTTCGGTTTGCTCGGAATCCACACTGGACTTCATCCAATTGTGGCTCAGCTAGGCATCGGAGTCTCTGCTCTAGGATTCTAGAGTAGATTTTACCAGGGACACGGAGAAGGGATATGCCTCTGTGGATTCCACATTGTCAATTGTAACCCTTTATGAAAATAGGTGTTATGATGGCAATCTCCCAATCATTTGGTATGGCCTTGTTGCACCATGCTGCCTGTAGGACCCTTAAGAGTAATAGGTTGCCTGATGCTCCCATGTACTTAACCATTTCTGGTGTTATACCATCATGCCCTGCTGCTTTGCCCATCTTGATTTTCTCCAGTGCTGCCTTCAGTTCTTCCATCTTTATGTCATCTTCACCGCCATTGGTTTTCTCTTCTATGCTAGTGGTTATCATTTCTGATGCTTGACCTTGCTCACCATCAAGGAGTTCTGAGAAATATTCTTTCCATCTTTCCATTACCTCCTTTGGGGCAGTAAGCAATTTGCCTTGCTTGTCCTTTATAAATTTGAGAGCGCATTGTTTTTCCTTCCTCATGATCTTTAGGGTCTTATAGAACAATTTCTGGTTTTCTTGCGCATCTTTTTCTAGCTTTTCTCCAAATTTTTCCCAGGACTTTTGTTTTGCTGCTAGCACCTTGTTCTTTGCTTCTGTTCTGAGTGTCACATATTCTCTATATTTTTCTATTTGTCCTGCTGTGTTTTTAGCTCCTAAGTATTGTTTCCATGCCATTTTCTTGTCTCTTATTTTCTCTTTGACTTCCTCTATCCACCAAGATGTCCTCTTTCTCGTGTTCCCAAGTCAGACTTCACCACATGCTTCTGCAGCAGCTGTCTTTATGATGTCCTTGAATTTGAGCCAGAGGGTTTCCAAGTCACCAGGTTGTTCTTCTGTGTTTCTCACCGCTGTAGCTATAAGCCCCTGATATCTGGTCTTAATTTCTGGCTCTCTCAGCTTGTAGGTCTTAATGCTCATTTCTCCCTTTCATTTACTTTGTTTCTTGCATGATGTTGGGCAGTTCCTAGGCTGTGCAACTCTTTCAGTTGTTCTCTTGATTGTAAGCAGGTAGTGATCACTTCCAATCTCTGGCCCCCTCCAGACTCTAGCATCCCAGACATATTTGAATGAGTTCCTCCTAACTATGGCATAGTCGATCACTGACTTCTCATTCTTTGTTGGTTCACATCTAGTGTATGCACGTATGCGCTTATGGGGGAACTTTGTGTTTGTAATGATCAGATTCTGCTCATTGCAGAATCTAAGGAGTCGCTTTCCATTGTCATTGACAGTGTCTTCTCCATATCTTCCGATAACTCCACCCCATCCAGCATGGTCATTTCCAACTCTGGCATTGAAATCTCCGAGCATGATAACTTCATCTAGGCAGTCATCCACTGTCTTTTGAAGCAGCTCGAAAAATTCCTCCTTGACCTCTGCTCTCTCATCCTCAATTGGCCCATACACTATGACCAGGTTGACTATGGTTTCTCCTTCTTTTATTTGTACAACCATAATGCGCTCCGAGACATATTTCCATCCCTTGATACTATCTTTTTGATTTTTGGCCACACTGCAACCCACGCCCCCTTTAGCTCTTTCAGAAATGGGTACACCACTGTAGAGCAGCATGTCGCCATCGAGATCCATGACTCCTTGTCCTTTTTCTTCATTTCAGTTATAGCCAGGATTTCTAGTTTTGCTTTCCTTATCTCTTCCACCAGCTCCTCTTCTTTCCCATTTATACTTCTTGTGTTCCATGTTCCATAAGTCATAGTCCGTAGTCCGTTCCAGTTTGTCGCCTTTAGAATCCGTCCGGTTTTCTCTCTTATACTTTGCTTAATCTTGATTTAAAGCAAACAGGTGATTGGCCTGTGTGCACAATATACTTGAAGATTATCCTCTGGTATTTTGTCTTTCTATTCCAACTCTAAGAGGCTGGGAAATTGGATTAACTCGCGATGGCCAATATTGCGTTTGAATAGCGTTAATTTGGCTAGAAACGTGGAGATGGCAGATTTGACTTTTATAAGATTAATATCATGTCCTTGCAGTCATAGATTTATTTAATTAAACTTTGCGAATAAATCTGCCAAATACGCAATGTCATGCATGATATTCGTTAATTTTGTACTGAGCAAAGCATGCGAGTCTTTGAAGACTTTTACCACAATTTCAAAAAGAGCATAAAAGTAAGTACTACATACTGCTTGGATATTTCACTGGAAAAATGTCCTTCGCGGAGCAGAACGGGGAAACTAGGTCTTCTTTATTGTTTTGCTGTTCTTGCATCTTGTATGTATTGTAATAAAATTTATATAAGATAATTCTGTGTTCTTTTCCATCTCAAAATATGTAAACTTGAAAACAGAATTTATTTTGTAAATAATAGAAAAATTGCATTGAAAAACATCAGTATATCGGGGTTTTTGATGTGCCAGCCAACTCCAGAGTTACCCATTTGTCATTCAAACACACGTTGCTAAATCAAAACAAGAGCTCTTCTCTCCAAATTTATGACCAATGGAAAGAAGAGTTAGTGAGCCTCAGTTTCGTATAACACAAGCCCCAAGTGGTGTTGAATTAGTTGCACAAATTTCAAAGTAATGACAAAGTTGTCTTTTTAAGTGTGCTTCCAAGAGACAAATCCCAGCTTGTGTTACATCCATAGATTTGCCATCTATTCGCCTATCAGTGTG
Organism: Oreohelix idahoensis; assembly: GCA_024509875.1. Classification (NCBI taxonomy): domain Eukaryota; kingdom Metazoa; phylum Mollusca; class Gastropoda; order Stylommatophora; family Oreohelicidae; genus Oreohelix; species Oreohelix idahoensis. The sequence goes on from JAMPIV010017333.1 coordinate 99,662, forward strand.
TAAATTCTTATCATTTTCTGAGATTTGTTGAAAGAGCAAGCTTTCAGGAATGACGAGCAACCCAACAAGTTTTTTGTGCTTGTTGTCTGGTCATGGAGGCTGTTCCATCCGGGAAAGATCAACATCCCCTGAGCGTGATGCGAATGAGAGAAACTATCATTCTGATTCTACTGATAACTTAAATGCAGAGCTATTTAAGACAGACCCTGAGCTAGCAGCAGAACTATTAGAACCACTATTTGCACAAGTGTGGAAAATGGGGACAACACCATCAGAGTGGAGAAAAGGAATAATTGTCAAATTGCCCAAGAAGGGAGATCTTGCAGACTGCAATAATTGGAGAGGAATCACTCTTCTCTCAGTTCCCAACAAAATACTAGGCAGGATAATTATACAGAGAATTTCAAAGGCAGTAGACTACAAACTGAGGAAAGAACAAGCAGGATTTAGAAAGAACAGAAGATGTGTAGACCATATATTCACTCTCAGGAACATTATAGAGCAGTGCTCAGAATGGCAAAGACAGCTTTACATAAATTTTTGTTGATTTTGAAAAGGCTTTTGACAGCATACATAGGGACAGTTTATGGAAAATACTGAGGGCTTATGGAATTCCAAGCTGCATAGTGTCAATCATAAAAAGCCTCTATGCCAACTTTACATGTAGTGTTGGGCAGAGCAACCTAACCTTCGAGGTGAAGACAGGAGTACGACAGGGATGCCCCTTATCAACTACTCTATTTTTAACAGTCATAGACTGGGTGATGCGCCAGACAACAGAGGGCAGTCCAAAAGGAATAAGATGGACTACATTTTCTACATTGGAAGATCTGGAATATGCAGATGACATTGCACTGCTGGCACATTCACATCAACACATCCAGGAAAAAATGGATAGACTTAAAATAAAATTAGCCAGCAGGTGGGCTTGAACATCAATTTAAAGAAGTCTGAGGTCATGACGCTCAATGTGAGCAACCCTGAGCCCATATCAGTAAGGAATCAGCAACTGGTACAGACAGATACCTTCACATACCTAGGAAGCATAGTAACACCAGACGGTGGGGCAGGCAAAGACATCAACATCAGAATGAATAAGGCAAGAACAGCCTTCTTTAGCCTAAATAACATCTGGAAGTCCTCCCAATACAGCACAAGCACAAAATTAAGATTATACCAGAGTTGCGTGCTTTCTGTGCTTCTCTATGGTGCGGAATGTTGGAGAGTCACAGAGAAGGAAATGTCAAAATTGTCCTCTTTTCACACAACATGCCTAAGAAAAATTCACCTCATCTTTTGACCAAATACCATCACAAACCAAGATCTGCTTACTCGTAGCAAGCAAGAGGACATGCACACCATCATAGCTGGCAGACGCTGGAGCTGGGTTGGTCATGTCCTCAGAAGAGACCCCGATGCCATCACAAGAACAGCTATGTTTTGGACCCCTGAAGGAAAGCGAAAGAGAGGCCGACCAAAAACAACTTGGCGGAGGACTGTGGAGGCTGAGATGCAAAGAATGAACCAGAGTTGGGGCAATGTACGAAGGATGGCCACCGACCGTGCTAAGTGGAATCAATTTGTTGTTGCCCTACAAGACGCCACTAGGCGTGATGGCCAGTGACTGCTTTGATGGTCGGTGGTTAAGGATCGAAGAAGAAGAAGATTCTACTAAGCACACAAATGAGATAAACTATCATTCTGATTCTACTGAGCACACAAATGAGAGAAACTATCATTCTGATTCTACTGAGGACACAAATGAGAGAAACTATCATTCTGATTCTACTGAGCACACAAATGAGAGAAACTATCATTCTGATTCTACTGAGCACACAAATGAGAGAAACTATCATTCTGATTCTACTGAGCACACAAATGAGAGAAACTATCATTCTGATTCTACTGAGCACACAAATGAGAGAAACTATCATTCTGATTCTACTGAGGACACAAATGAGAGAAACTATCATTCTGATTCTACTGAGGACACAAATGAGAGAAACTATCATTCTGATTCTACTGAGGACACAAATGAGAGAAACTATCATTCTGATTCTACTGAGCACACAAATGAGAGAAACTATCATTCTGATTCTACTGAGGACACAAATGAGAGAAACTATCATTCTGATTCTACTGAGCACACACATGAGAGAAACTATCATTCTGATTCTACTGAGCACACAAATGAGAGAAACTATCATTCTGATTCTACTGAGCACACAAATGAGAGAAACTATCATTCTGATTCTACTGAGCACACAAATGAGAGAAACTATCATTCTGATTCTACTGAGGACACAAATGAGAGAAACTATCATTCTGATTCTACTGAGCACACAAATGAGAGAAACTATCATTCTGATTCTACTGAGCACACAAATGAGAGAAACTATCATTCTGATTCTACTGAGCACCCAAATGAGAGAGACTATCATTCTGATTCTACTGAGCACACAAATGAGAGAAACTATCATTCTGATTCTACTGAGCACACAAATGATAGAAACTATCATTCTGATTCTACTGAGCACACAAATGAGAGAAACTATCATTCTGATTCTACTGAGGACACAAATGAGAGAAACTATCATTCTGATTCTACTGAGCACACAAATGAGAGAAACTATCATTCTGATTCTACTGAGCACACAAATGAGAGAAACTATCATTCTGATTCTACTGAGCACACAAATGATAGAAACTATCATTCTGATTCTACTGAGCACACAAATGATAGAAACTATCATTCTGATTCTACTGAGCACACAAATGAGAGAAACTATCATTCTGATTCTACTGAGCACACAAATGAGAGAAACTATCATTCTGATTCTACTGAGCACACAAATGATAGAAACTATCATTCTGATTCTACTGAGCACACAAATGAGAGAAACTATCATTCTGATTCTACTGAGGACACAAATGAGAGAAACTATCATTCTGATTCTACTGAGGACACAAATGAGAGAAACTATCATTCTGATTCTACTGAGAACACAAATGAGAGAAACTATCATTCTGATTCTACTGAGCACACAAATGAGAGAAACTATCATTCTGATTCTACTGAGCACACAAATGAGAGAAACTATCATTCTGATTCTACTGAGAACACAAATGAGAGAAACTATCATTCTGATTCTACTGAGCACACAAATGAGAGAAACTATCATTCTGATTCTACTGAGCACACAAATGAGAGAAACTATCATTCTGATTCTACTGAGCACACAAATGAGAAAGACTATCATTCTGATTCTACTGAGAACACAAATGAGAGAAACTATCATTCTGATTCTACTGAGCACACAAATGAGAGAAACTATCATTCTGATTCTACTGAGCACACAAATGAGAAAAACTATCATTCTGATTCTACTGAGCACACAAATGAGAGAAACTATCATTCTGATTCTACTGAGCACACAAATGAGAGAAACTATCATTCTGATTCTACTGAGCACACAAATGAGAGAAACTATCATTCTGATTCTACTGAGCACACAAATGAGAGAAACTATCATTCTGATTCTACTGAGCACACAAATGAGAGAAACTATCATTCTGATTCTACTGAGCCCACAAATGAGAGAAACTATCATTCTGATTCTACTGAGCACACAAATGAGAGAAACTATCATTCTGATTCTACTGAGCACACAAATGAGAGAAACTATCATTCTGATTCTACTGAGCACACAAATGAGAGAAACTATCATTCTGATTCTACTGAGCACACAAATGAGAGAAACTATCATTCTGATTCTACTGAGCACACAAATGAGAGAGACTATCATTCTGATTCTACTGAGCACACAAATGAGAGAAACTATCATTCTGATTCTACTGAGCACACAAATGAGAGAGACTATCATTCTGATTCTACTGAGCCCACAAATGAGAGAAACTATCATTCTGATTCTACTGAGCACACAAATGAGAGAAACTATCATTCTGATTCTACTGAGCCCACAAATGAGAGAAACTATCATTCTGATTCTACTGAGAACACAAATGAGAGAACTTACCTGCGTAAGTTAATATATATTTTTGAAAATTGATAACATTTAATTTATACTGAAGTAAGTACGACTGTGATAACTAAAATAAAACCAAGGGAATTAGCAAGGGAAGTGCAGGTAGAAGATTCAAGGTTGGAACAGCAAAAATTTCATTCGCTCGATTTAGCTTTTCTTTTGGCAATTTATTTATTGATGGTGATTTTAATATCATTGGCAGCATTTGAAAAGCATCATGCACATTGAATGTGGTATTTAGGTACTTTTTAATCATGATTAATGCCCCACTCACTCAAAAACTCAGTCAGTTTGGTGACCTCATTCAATGTAAACAATCACGGCAGTTGCACATGATTGGTTCAGTTGTCTGCGAGACAACCTCAGAAGAATTTGGAGAAAAGCTAGAAAGTGATGTGCAAGAAAACCAGAAATTGTTCTATAAGACCCTAAAGAACATGAGGAAGGAAAAACAATGCCCTCTCAAATTTATAAAGGACAAGCAAGGCAAATCGCTTACTGCCCCGAAGGAAGTAATGGAAAGATGGAAAGAATATTTCTCAGAACTCCTTGATGGTGAGCAAGGTCAAGCATCAGAAATGATAACCACTAGCACATTAGAGAAAACCAATGGTGGTGGAGATGACATCAAGGTGGAAGAACTGAAGGCAGCACTGGAGAAAATCAAGATTATCTACATTATGTTGAACAAGGAAATTATGAGTTGAAAATGACAAGAAAGCCAAAAAACCGATTTCCACAGAAAGCGTGCAATTCGTCAAGATTTCTATATGTGTACACAGAACAGAATTATCCACGCATCAGCTTTTTCAGTTGTTTTTTTTATTGTTAGCAGATAGTGACCACTTCCAATCTCTGGCTCCCTCTAGACTCTAGCATCCCGGACATACTTGAATGAGCTCCTCCTAACTATGGCATAGTCGATCACTGACTTCTCATTACTTGTTGGTTCACATCTAGTGTATACATGTATGCACTTATGGGGGAACTTTATGTTTGTAATGATCAGATTCTGCTCACTGCAGAATCTAAGGAGTCACTTTCCATTTTCATTGAGAGTATCTTCGCCATAACTTCCAATAACTCCACCCCATCTAGCATGTCCATTTCCAACTCTGGCATTGAAATCTCTGAGCATGATAATTTCATCTAGGCAGTCATCCACTGTCCTTTGAAGCAGCTTGAAGAATTCCTCCTTGACCTCTGCTCTCGTCCTCATTTGGCCCACACACTATAAGTTTGACTACGGTTTCTCCTTCTTTTACTTTTACAACCATAATGCGCTTTGAGACAAAGTTCCATCCCTTGATACTATCTTTTGGTTTTTGGCCACAATGCAACCCACGCCCCCTTTAGCTCTTTCAGATGTGGGTACACCACTGTAGAGCAGAGTGCTACCATCAAGATCCATGACTCTTTGTCCCTTTTTCATCTCCATTACAGCCTGGATTTCTAGGTTTGCTTTCCTCATCTCTTCCACCAGCTCCTCTTCTTTTCCATTTATACTTCTTGTGTTCCAAGTTCCATAAGTTGTAGTCCGTAGTCCGCTCCAGTTCGTCACCTTTAGAATGTCAACTTTTGTCTCTTGTATTACTTGTAATCATGACTCAAAGCAAACAGGTGATTGGCCTGTTGTGCCTTTGCATGATGGAGGGGCTGCCTCCTTAAGGCCTCTATGCAGGCCACCCTCCTCCTTTTTCAGCAGCGCTTGGGACCAGCCTAGGCAGAGTTCCTCGTAAATACTGAGACAATAAAATCTGCAACAAAGCAAAGTTGTTACTTTATGAAACAGCAGCAGGTATCTAATTTCATCCATGCCATCAGAAAGTACACTTGGACACACCTGGCCAGAGCCAAACCTCATATTAAATACTATTTAGGAATGGTTTTCACCTTCTGTTTAAATCTTAGTGAACCAACCACAGATCGTTTCTCTTTCTTCAGGAGTCAATGAATGGACAATATGTGTTTAGTTAACTCCCTTTCCCAGCAGTTCCCAATTACAATGTATGGTCCGTTGGTCACCTGAGTTCAGAATGGTACGTATAGATGAAACTATGCCTTGCTTAATGATCCTAGTTATACAACCATCCACATTGTCCCCGTCTCACTGATGTTGTCTCTCAAATCCACAATTCCTTTCTCCCCCACATGTACTGAATTTAGCCTGTCAAATCCTGAATCACACCTTACTACTGAGCGCCCGTGTTTACTATTGAACGCCCCCCTCTGGCCCTTTTTTCCCATATCACCTCCTTGGATCCTTCCAACGCCCCCAGGAGGGGGTGGTATCACCCACTTTGGGAACCACTGGTCTAAACAACTGAATACACAACATCCTACCTCAATTTTAGCATCAGGGGTGACAAGTTAAGGTTTATAGTTGGTTTGTTTGTCTCAACAACTGGATATACAATATCTTACCTCAATATTAGCATGAAGGGTGACAAGTTCAGGTTCATGATTGGTATAGTTTGTCTCAACAACTGGATATACAACATCTTACCTCAATATTAGCATCAGGGGTGACAAGTTCAGGTTCATGATTGGTATAATTTGTCTCAACAACTGGATATACAACATCTTACTTTAATATTAGCATTAAGGGTGACAAGTTCAGGTTTATGATTGGTATAGTTTGTTTTAACAACTGGATATACAACATCCTACCTCAATATTAGCATTAGGGGTGACAAGTTCAGGTTTATGGCAATCTTCAGTATACTCGGGTTTACATTCCTCCCAACCTGGGTGATGATTACAGTACATAATACATTTTAAAGATGACATACATACTGGCCTATTCTCTAATGTACGAGGGAAGGTCAAAAAGTAATGCCTCCTATTTTTTATGTATGTAAATACTGCATCGGTGTGCAATTTGTAAATTTAGCAGGATTCCTCAAACACTCTTCTGCACTGTATAGCATTACCAACCTGTTTCAGTAACAGGTGGCACCACTGTAACAGTTTAAAAATGGCTGCCAAAGACGTTCAGTTAATACAACATTATGTCATAGAATTCCTCAATGCTGAAGGCGAGACCCCAATTCACATCCACGAACATTTGAAGAATGTTTATGGAGATTCAAAAGTGGATGTTAGCACTGTTCGACGTTGGGTACATCGTTGTGGCGAAGCTGAAGTAGGTCAATCCTCAATGGCTGACACAAAGCAGACTGGCCGTCCGTCTATCGCAGTGACTCCACACAACATTCATCGAGTTGATGGCATCATTCGTGGTGACCGTCGGGTAACACTGGATGAACTTTCTTCCATGTTGTCCATTAGTAAAGGCAGTGTCCAGAACATCATTAAAGACTGGGTTATTCAAAAGTTTGTGCACGGTGGGTACCCAGAATGTTGACAGACAGACATAAAGAAATAAGGAAAACCATAGTCATCAACCTCCTGCACCGTTACGAAACTGAAGGAGAAGAGATTTTATTAAATATTGTGACAGGTGATGAGACTTGGGTTCATTTTTTTGAACCAGAATCCAAGAGGCAGTCAATGGAATGGCATCACACAACATCGCCGACAAGAAAGAAGTTCAAAAGTTCACCATCTGTAGGGAAAGTTATGGCCTCTGTGTTTTGGGATGAGAAGGGTGTGATTCTTCTCGACTTCTTGGAACAGGGAAACACGGTGAATGCAGACCGTTACATTGAAACTTTGAAGAAGCTTAGAGGTCGTCTTCGGCAACTTTACCCATTAAAAGATCAGAGAACTGCACTCCTGTTGCACGATAATGCCATGCCACACACCGTTAAACACATCATTAATGCGATTGCAGAATTTGGCTGGACATTATTACCACATCCCCCTTACAGTTCCGATCTTGCACATTGTGACTTCCATCTGTTTGGACCACTGAAAGAAGATCTTCGCGGACATCACTTTGAGGACATTGAGACCCTTAAACACGCCGTACGCCAGTGGTTTAGGAAAAAGGACCCAAATTTTTACCATGCGGGGATACATGCCCTTGTGAGAAGATGGACAAAAACTGTAACAAATAACGGAGACTACATTGAGAAATAAATTTTTGAAGTTCAGACTTGGGGCTACATTTCAATGTGAATTTTATCTGTTTTCTTGCCTATTGAATGAAATTAAAAATTACGAGGCATTACTTTTTGACCGTCCCTCGTATTTCTACAATCAGTTAGGACTATTATGATTGGCCAGATTGCTGGAATAAAAAATAGCTGCCACTATATACATTCAGTACTTGATTATGTACATCATCATACTGCACTAATGACAACATTAAAAGACTCTATTCATTACAAAAACTTGCAATGCTCCTAGTTTCAGACAAAAACCTCACACAGTGTGTAGGCCCATATACATATCTTAACATATAACAAATAAGAAAGCGCTTTCTCTTCAACAAAGCCAAATTTATTCACAAAATCTTATCACAGAATGCTCCAACATATCTGTGGCCTATTTTCAAATACAGCGGAAGATGCAGTCAGCGCTTAAATAAATTACACATGCCCAAGCCGAATAAAAATAGAAGAATAGATGTACACAGACTGCAATCAAATGATATAAAGAAGGAATATAATGTCAGGGTGAACGGCTATTTCGATGCTTTGGGCAAAGTTGACAGCGATGTCACCACCAAGACAGTCGATGCTGAGTGGGAACGGCTGAGGGCGGCGGTGGCAGAGGCGGCTGTGGCGACCGCCGGATGCCTAGTGCATGGGGGGAAAAAGTGGATGAGAGAGGATACTTGGGATGGAATACGGGAAGGGAAAACAGCAAAACTTAAACTACTGGCGGCAAGTGCACATGGTGCAGTTGAGTCTTGCAAACTAACTTATAACTTGTTGAATAAAGAGGTGAGGACAAGGGCTCGAAGAGATAGAGGACGTTTCGTCAATGGGCTGGCCGTGGAGGCTGAAGGTGCTGCAAGAACTGGTAGTGGTAGGTGCCTTTGTCAAATTACAGGACAACTGTGTCGCCGGCCTACTGCTGTGGAAACGCCTGTTGAAGGTAGATTGGGGAATTCAATGCCAACGGAGGGAGAACGGGTGAGGAGATGGGCTGGGCGCTTCGTGGGGGTGCTGGACAGACCACCACCAACGGTAACACCTGATTTTAATGGTGAAACATCCACAACCACTTTGCCAATGGCTTGCGATGAATTCGCGCTGGACGAGATCAGACAGGCCGTTAGAAGATTAAAAAATTTTGGAGCTGCTGGGGTTGACGAAATTTCAGGGGAAATGATTGGGGCAGTTGGTGACAACAGCCTCTTGAGAGTTTTAGATATTATGGATGGGGTATGGAGAGAGGAGCGGCCACCACGGCAGTGGAGAGACAGTGTTGTTGTAGGGTTACCGAGGAGGGGTGATCTGTCGGACTGTGATAGCTGGCGTGGTATATCTCTGTTATCAGTGCCTGGAGGGTTGTTGTGTTGCATGATGTTGGAGAGACTTGAATTGCATGCTGGCGAGGGGGTCGGAGGGGAGCGGGCGGGTTTCGGGCCGGGGCGGTCATGTGTTGATCAGATATTCACACTGGGAACAGTTGTAGAAGAATCGGTGGAAAGGCGGTCGCCACTTGTTATCACCTTCGTCGGTTTTCGGGAAGCCTTTGATGGTCTACACCGCCCATCGTTGTGGAAGATGCTTGCAATCTATGGTTTTCCAACAGGATATGTGAATATAGTCAAGGCGCTATGTGACAGTGCGGGATGTTGTGTTGGAACAGATGGAGGGAGTACGGAGTGGTTTACGGTGGAGGCAGGGGTGGGGCAGGGCTGTGTTGTGTCACCACTGCTTTTTGGAATGGCTGTTGATTGGGTTGTGGGAAACTGTGCCCACAGTGGGCAATTGGGTGTAGAATGGACGGATGGAGGGTTCCTGGGGGACCTGGATTTCGCGGATGATGTGGCATTCTTGGGTTCAACGCCAGGACAGTCCCAGGGGGCAATAGGTAATTTGTGTCATCTCTCGGTTGGAATTGGTCTCCAGGTGAATGCCTCTAAAACTAAGGCTATGAACTTTTCTAGCGAGACCTTTGGTGTCATCTTGGGCGGGGGGGGGCTACAGAGGGTTGAGGGTTTCGGTTATTTGGGCAGTGAGGTGACTCGGGGTGGTGGCACGGCGGGAGAAATCCATACTAGAATTGCTTTGGCAGCTAGTGCCTTCAATAGATTATCTAACGTTTGGAAATTACGATCATTGAATATACATGCCAAGCTTCGTCTGTTTAATTCAAATGTTGTCTCAGTGTTGGCGTACGGCTGTGAGAGTTGGAGAATGGCAAAATCGTTGGAGAGCGGGCTGGGTACGTTCGAGAGCAGATGTCTTAGAGGGCTCGTGAACATCGGTTGGAGGGAATTCAAGACTGGTCGACAGGTGGGAGAGGACTCTGGGCAGAAATGTGTCTCCGGCTGTGTGGGGAAAGGGCGATGGTCATGTGTCGGTCATGTCCTACGGGTGCAAGGCGGCAGAATGCCACTGCAGGCGCTCACTTGGGTTCCTGAGGGTAAGCGGAAAAAAGGAAGACCAAAAGAAACACTCAGAAGAACAATAATAAGAGAAGGAAGAACGTTGGGCCTAAATAATGTGCAAGAGCTAAGAGGAGTGGCGTCACAACGAACAACCTGGAGAGCACTGGTTTCTGCCTTATGCGCCGTGTTTGGCGCTTAAAGAATTTATTATTATTTATTATTATTAAGCCTAGGCTCGACTTATTCAAGAAAAGTTTCGCTTTTTCTGCTGCCATGACCTAAAACAACACGCTTAGTTCATATTCATTCAATCACAGATTTTTCAAATACTTCATGAGTGCAGATTATATGCCCCCCTAATTTAATTAGGTTCTTACAAAATTATATAACATCATATGTAGGAAAGATAACTTTGCCCTGTTTAGTATTAATTAAGATAAGGTACTGTAAATCTGTGAAACTGTTATTGTACTGTTACAATGTTGAGATTTTATTTTGTTGTATTTTATTTTGTTATTTTATTATTTAAGTAATATTTAAGATACATGTGAGAATGAATTGATTCAGTATGGAAGATGAGAGAAAGGAAGGGCAGAATGTTAGACGGGCCTGCGTACCAAATTCTAAACCCTTTGACAATTAAGTTTGTTCATTCATTCCTTCGTTCGCATCATGTTTTACTTCAAGGCATACTAAGTGCCTTCCAAAATTACATTGCACACTTAAGGCTTTTTTAAATGTCATATTTTCCCATAACATAATTTTGTATGCTATTATATAATGTAACCTGTCTGATGTAACAGCACTCCAGATATACCGTACACCAGCATGCCATAGGACACTGACTGTTGAGCATTGATTTACATGACAAACCACCTTTAAGAAGATTCTTTGACAATTTAGACAGATAAACATTTTGACAGGTTAGATACACACACATTTTGACAGTTTAGACACAAACACTGTGACATTTTAGATGCATAAACACTTTGACAGTTTAGACACATAAACACTTTGACAGCTTAGACACATAAACACTTTGACAGTTTAGACACATAAACCCTTTGACAGCTTAGACACATAAACACTTTGACAGCTTAGACACATAAACACTTTGACAGTTTAGACACATAAACACTTTGACAGCTTAGACACATAAACACTTTGACGGCTTAGACACATAAACACTTTTACAGTTTAGACACATAAATACTTTGACAGTTTAGACACAAACACTTTGACAGTTTAGACACAAACACTTTGACAGTTTAGACACAAACACTTTGACAGCTTAGACACATAAACACTTTGACAGTTTAGACACATAACACTTTGACAGTTTAGACACATAACACTTTGACAGTGTAGACACATGAACACTTTGACAGTTTAGACACATAAACACTTTGACAGTTTAGACACATAAACACTTTGACAGTGTAGACACATGAACACTTTGATAGTTTAGACACATAAACACTTTGACAGTGTAGACACATGAACACTTTGACAGTTTAGACACATAAACACTTTGACAGTTTAGACACATAAACACTGTGACAGTTTAGACACATAAACACTTTGACAGTTTAGACACATAAACACTTTGACAGTTTAGACACATAAACACTTTGACAGTTTAGACCAGTGTTTCCCAAACTTTTTGGGTCACCGCCCCCTTGGCTCCCAGGGCATAACCCCCCCCGCATTTCCCCACAGTACATAAAAAAATGTAAAGAGTGAAAAATAAGAGCAACTGTTAATACAGTAACAACTAATTGCTCAATTTATCACATTCAAATATAAAGCTACAGATACGCTTATTTATTAACTTAATTTAAAAAGAAAAACTTAATTACTTAATGCAGTAAAACAAACAGCAGTATGCAAGAGTAAATTAGTAACAATTACTTCATTTTAACTTCAGTTAGATGGATGTGCTTGGTGTAGTGATATCAGCTTCTCAACATCAGGCTGAAAGTTACTTAGGAGTCTCAGATCCCCATGTTCAGTAATCTGCAGTCTGTTTTTCTGCTTCAAAAGAAGTTTGACAACCGCGCTGAAACCACGCTCTACTATATACCATGTTGGAAAGGCAATACAGAACATCTTAACCTTTCCTCAAACTGCAGGGCAGTGTTCAGAGATTTCTTTCTGCAACCAAAAGTCTTGATATGATTTTTTGAACATTGGCTTAAGCTCAATGTCATTTTGTAGCGATATCAGTTCCTCTTCCACCCTTCCTAGTTCCTCACTGCACGTGTCCAGGAATGGATTTATTATCCAGTCTGGAATCGTGATCAAAAGAAGATCCTGAAACCTCTGAGACATTTCTTTATGCAGCATATCTAGGTGTGCACAATATACTTGAAGATTATCCTCTAGTATTTTGTCTTTCTCTTCCAACTCTAAGAGGCTGGGAAATTGGATTAACTCGCGACGGCCAATATTACGTTTGAAAAGCGTTAATTTGGCCAGAAACGTGGAGATGACAGATTTACTTTTATAAGATTTATCATTTCCTTGCAGTTGTAGATTTATTTCATTAAACTTTGTGAATAAATCTGACAAATATGCAGTGTCATGCTTGATATTCGATAGTTCTGTACTGAGCGAAGCATGCGAGTCTTTGAAGAATTCTACCACAGTTTCAAAAAGAGCATGAAAGCGTCTCAGACAATTTCCTTTTAAAAGCCACCTGACTTCTGTGTGCATCAGCAAACATTCAAACTGTTCATCATTCTCAGTACAAAGCTCTCGAAATAGTAGAGAAAGAGAGCATGGGACTTAATTTTGTTAATCGCTGTGATACCACTATTTAATGATTTGTAAAGCCGATCACTTAGATTTCTTGCAACAAGATGTTGTCTGTGAATTGCACAGTGTATTGTAAATATACCAGGTACAGCTTCTTTTAAGAAAGCGATAAACCTGCGATAACAACCTATCATTGATAGTGCCCCATCTGTTGTGCAAGCAAGAATGTTAGTAAGCGGAATGTACTTCTCTTTCAAAAAATTTCTCTACTACATGAAATATTGACTTCCCTTTTGTATCAGTTACTAGTTGCTTAGCAAATAACAACTCTTGAACCAAGCTTTCATCTTTTACAAAGCGAACATACACAAGAAGCAAAGATTCGTTGCTTGGCAAAGTTGACTCATCCAACTGCAATGCAAAATCTGTCATCCTAAGTATGTATTTTCAACATTCTCAGCCATTTCATCTATTCTTCTTTGAACAGAGGTATTGCTGAGCGGAATTGCTTTAATTTCTTGTTCAGGTCTTCTTCTTCTTTCTTCTTTGATCCTTAGCCGCCGCCGACCGTCTAAGCAGTCAGTGGCCATCACGCCTAGTGGCGTCTTGTAGGGCAACAACAAATTGATTCCACTTTGCTTGGTTGGCGGCCATCCTCCGTACAGTGCCCCAACTCTGGTTCATTCTTTGCATCTCAGCCTCCACAGTCCTCCGCCAAGTTGTTTTTGGTCGGCCTCTCTTTTGTTTTCCTTCAGGGGTCCAAAGCATAGCTGTTCTTGTGATGGCATCAGGGTCTCTTCTGAGGGCATGGCCAACCCAGCTCCAGCGTCTGCCAGCTATGATGGTGTGCATGTCCTCTTGCTTGCTCCGAGTAAGCAGATCTTGGTTGGTGATGGTATTCGGCCAAAAGATTCGGAGAATTTTTCTTAGGCATGCTATGTGAAAAGAGGACAATTTCGACATTTCCTTCTCTGTAACTCTCCAGCTCTCCGCACCATAGAGAAGGACAGAAAGCACACAGCTCTGATATAATCCTAATTTTGTGCTTATGCTGTACTGAGAGAACTTCCAGATGTTGTTTAGACTAAAAAAGGCTGTTCTTGCTTTGTTCATTCTGTTGTTCATGTCTCTGCTTGCTCCGCCGTCTGGTGTTACTATGCATCCTAGGTATGTGAAGGTATCTGTCTGTTCCAGTTGCTGATTCCGTACTGATATGGGCTCAGGGTTGCTCACATTGAGCGTCATGACCTCTGTCTTCTTTAGGTTGATGTTCAAGCCCACCTGTTGGCTATACTTATTAAGTCTATCCGTTTTTTCCTGGATGTGTTGATGTGAATGTGCTAGCAGTGCAATGTAATCTGCATATTCCAGATCTTCCAATGTAGAAAATGTAGTCCATTTTATTCCTCTTGGATTGCCCTCTGTTGTCTGGCGCATCACCCAGTCTATGACTGTTAAAAATAGAGTGGTTGATAAGGGGCATCCCTGTCATACTCCTGTCTTCACTTCAAAGGTTAGGTTGCTCTGCCCAATGCTACATGTAAAGTTGGCATATAGGCTTTTTATGATTGATACTATGCAGCTTGGAATTCCATAAGCCCTCAGTATTTTCCATAAACTGTCCATGTATACTGTCAAAAGCCTTTTCAAAATCAACGAAATTAATGTACAGCTGTCTTTGCCATTCTGAGCACTGCTCTATAATGTTCCTGAGGGTAAATATATGATCTACACATCTTCTGTTCTTTCTAAATCCTGCTTGTTCTTTCCTCAGTTTGTGGTCTACTGCTTTTGAGATTCTCTGTATAATTATCCTGCCTAGTATTTTGCTGGGAACTGAGAGAAGAGTTATTCCTCTCCAATTATTGCAGTCTGCAAGATCTCCCTTCTTGGGCAATTTGACAATTATTCCTTTTCTCCACTCTGTTGGTGTTGTCCCTGTTTTCCAGACTTGTGCAAATAGTGGTTCTAATAGTTCTGCTGCTAGCTCTGGGTCTGTCTTAAATAGCTCTGCATTTAAGTTATCATGACCAGGAGCTTTTCCATTCTTTAACCCTTTGATTGCTGTGATGATTTCTTCTTTTCGTGGGATGTCTGTATTAACAACTAGATCATTTTCAGCCTCAGGAACATTCAATTGTGTCTCTGGTGGTTCCTTATTCAGAGTTTCTCTGAAATGCTCTGCCCATCTTGTTTCCTGTCCCTCTACTGTCGTGATGAGATTTCCATGCTTATCTCTTACTAATGTAATATTGTTTGCACCTCATTTTCCACTGATGATTTTAGTTATTTTGTATACTGTGCTTTGTTCATTTTTCAGTGCTGCCTCTTCTGCCTGTCTTGCAAGGTCATCCAGAAATGTCCTTTTGTTAGCACGGGTTTGACGTTTAACTTCCTTGTCCAGCTGACTGTACTGTTCACTATATATTGCCTTTAACCTGGGAGACTTAGCTTCTGTTTTCTTTCTTTTCATTTCTTTTCTCTTCGTTATGGTGTTTAGCGTATCTGGTGTGATCCAGTCTTGGCTCTTTCTTTCCTGGAATCCCAAGCATGACTTGCTGCTTTCCTTGTATATTGTTGAGATGGTGTTGAATCTCTGGTCAACATCATCGGTCTCTGTTCTTTCCTGGCTTTTGATAATCTCATATCTTCTCTTTACGTCGACAATGAAAGCTTTTCTGATGAGGGGATCCTTCAGTTTCGTGATGTTGTATCTTTTCTGTTTGACTGCAACTGGTCCAGCAGCTCTGAGTTTCACTTTCAGTCTTGCTACTACTAGGTGATGATCACTTCCCACATCTGAGCCTCTTCTTACTTTCACGTCTTGTAGTGCATGTCTCCATCTGCCATTGATCATTATGTGATCTATCTGGTTTCTGTCTCGTCCGTTTGGTGATTCCCATGTTAACTTGTGCATTTTCTTGTGTGGAAAAAGTGTTCCTCCAATGACCAGGTTGTTAATACTGCAGAAGCTTATTAATTTGTCCCCATTCTCATCTGCTGTTCCACTGCTGCATTTCCCAATTACTCTTACTACGAGGGGCGTTCAGAAAGTAATGCACCACATCGTTTTTCTCAGCTAATAATGAAGATAGAAGCATGAAATTTTGCACACTTCAAATATGGCATGTGTTAATTGTGTGCACCAAATTACACTGCAACTGACCAAATAATACGGCTGCCCTAAACCGTTGAAATGGAGCGTGTTAGCAACTTGCGTTATAAGCTGCGAATTGTGATAGAATTTCTCGTTGCAGAGAAGGAAACTGTTGTGAACATTCACAAGCGTCTATGTGATGTGTATGGAAGTTTTGCAGTCAACAGGAGTACAGTCAGTCACTGGATTCAGAGAATCAAAGAATCAGGAAGTGGAGATACGGAGCTGCTTGATCGGCCACGCTGTGGACGTCCTGCCACAGACACCAACGCAGAAATGTTGAAATGCACTGAGGGCATTATTCTTACTGATAGGCGAATCACTACTCAACAATTGGCCTTACAGCTGTCAGTTAGCATTGGTAGTGCAAATGCAGTTATAAAAACACTCGGATTTTCTAAGGTTTGCGCAAGATGGGTTCCTCGAAATCTCACAAATGACCACCGATTGCAAAGAAAAGCAATTTCTTCTGAATTGCTGGAGCGTTTCAATGCTGATGGAGAGAACTTTTTGGCTAAGATCGTTACAGGTGACAAAACCTGGGCACATCATTTTGAACCTGAGACAAAAAGACAGTCAATGGAGTGGCATCACCCGCAATCACCACGAAGAAAGAAATTCAAGACAATTCCTTCAGCTGGAAAGGTCATGATCACTGTCTTTTGGGACATTGAAGGTGTGATTCTTGTGGAAGTTATGCCAAGAGGAGAGACAATCAATTCGCAAGTTTTCATTAAGACATTAAAAAAAACTCAATCAACGTTTTCGCAGAGTTCGGCCGCACAAGAATCCAGCAGACCTGCTTCTCCTTCACGACAATGCGCGACCTCACACAAGTCTGGCAACACGGGAAGCAATCACCAATTGGGTTGGACTGTACTACCCCATCCACCCTATAGTCCCGATTTGGCACCCTCTGATTTTCATCTGTTTGGTCCACTTAAAGATGCACTCCGTGGGACAAGGTTTGAAGATGATGAATGAGTGATTCATGCAGCGAAGAAATGGCTACATGATCAAGACAAAATCTGGTACGGGCTAGGAATACATGCACTTGTTTTGCGCTGGCATAAAGCCGTACAATTTGATGGGGATTATGTTGAATAATACCGATGTTTACATGACATATCCATGTATATTGTGTATAAATTTCATGCTTTTTGAATAAACAGCTCCTGAGAAAAACGATGTGGTGCATTACTTTCTGAATGCCCCTCGTATAATTATTGTGTGCTACCACTTTCACATTTAGGTCTCCCATTACTATAATGAGATCGTAACTGGGTGTAGTTTCCATTTCTTTTTGTACCTGTTGATAGAACTCGTCCTTGATCTCTTCATCGCTGTCATTTGTTGGTGCATAGCATTGTATAAATGTGACTTGTTCAGGTGACTTATGCATAACTGTACTCACAAACTCCCTTTTAGCTGGCAAAATCAAATTTTCCGCAATTGTGTGAGCCTTTCCAGATTTAGCTATTAGCAATGAAATTTTGCATGAAGCTCCCAAACAATCACGGAGTTTTACATTTCTGAAAATTTTCACGAAGTGACTGAAAATATGTCAAACTTTTATGTGTTTAATCAGGGTGCCTTTTTTTCAAATGTTCAGGTAGTCTGGAAGGTTTCATCACCTCATTTGAAAAGGCCCTCTCACATAATAGACACATTGGCAGTTGTTGGTTATTTAGTGCTGGAATAAATCCTTTTTCAGATATTCCACGCTGTATTGTCTGCACTTCCTTTTGGTTTGTTCTGCTTTTGCCATATTTGTTCTGAATTCTGGAACAAAGAATTGATTTTACAATATTACAGATAGAAAAATGTTTGTCGAGTAAACAACTAAAAACTGATTTAAAAGTTGCTTTACGAAAATGCTGACTTAGATGTTTTTACCAGTTTACTCTTCTATTTTATAAAGTTTCTTAACCATGAGCCATAAATAAATTAGAAAAATACAACCATCAGAAAAAAAAAACACAATTAGCAACAGCCACACCAACACTGAAGTAACCCAATAATCATTTCATAAAGTATAATAATAGCTATTTAATACGAACAAAATATAAAATAACGCACCATATTTATAAGTCTTCAGATTTAAAAATTGGGAGCCAGTGGCCTAACTACAAAGTGTGGAGATCCCGGTAACAAATTAAAAGGATGTAATATAATGGATTGAACAGCAATATTCAATATACGGTAAATCTGTATCAAAATGTATATGCTTAATTAATAATTAATGTTAGTAAAACTGATGCTAGCTCTGTGCAAACAAACAAAAAATATAAGTATGAAAACTTACCTTATCGACAGGATGAAAGTGTTTGATACCGGTACATGCTTATTTGAAACCACTGTTTACAAGAAAAGCTGAGAAAATTTGTTGGTTTTGCTCATAGTCAGCGCAAAGTTGAATGAGATGGGAAATGTACACCACGTCTGAATGTAAGGTAGGAAAGCCGGTTCAGAGACTCATTTCTACAGCCAAGCACCATTAAAAACTTGCTCCCTTGAACCTTTTCTCTTAGTTATTACCAAACTGTGAATATCTAGGAGCTGCAATAGCATAGTGGTTAGTGCACTGGCTTCCTAGCTCAGTTGTCTATGGTTCGATCCCCAGATGAGGTGGGAATTTTTAAGGCGGCAAACGGCTCCTGGGTCGACCAAGCCCCAACTGTGTACCAGAGCAACTCTGGGAATGTTAAGGTGGCTGGCGTGATGCTGACCACATCACCCCTAGTGTGCCGATGGTCAAGAAAATATATGCCTTAATGGGCATGTAATGGGATCCTTTACCTTTTTGTTTTTGTTACTAGCCCCCGCAAATACTAAGACAATAAAGTTCGCAACGAAGCAAAATTAGTACTTTCTGAATCACCAGCAGGTATCTAATTTCGTCCAAGCCATCGGCACGGATCATTTTTCTTTCCTCAGGAGTGAACAAATGGACAATAGGTGTTTGGTTAACCCACTTTCCGAGCAGTTCCCGATTACCATTTATGGTCAGCGATAGTTACCTGAGCTCAGAATGACACGCATAGATGAAACTATGCCTTGCTTAATGATCCTAGTAATACAACCATCCACATCGTCCCCGCTTCACTGATGTTGTCTCTCACATCCACAATTACTTTCTCTCCCGCACATACTGAATTTAACTTGTCAAATCCTGAAACCCCCCCCCTTACTACTAAATGCCCACTGTTTACTACTGAACGCCCCCCGCTGGCCCCTTTTTTTCGTATCGTCCCCTTGGACTCTTCCAAAGCCCCCTAGGGGGCGGTACTGTCCACTTTGGGAACCACTGGTTTAGACAGATAAAGGCTTTGACAGCTTTGATACATAAATACATTGACAGTTTAGACACATGAACACTTTGACAGTTTAGACACATGAACACTTTGACAGTTTAGACACATGAACACTTTGACAGTTTAGACACATGAACACTTTGACAGTTTAGACACAGGAACACTTTGACAGTTCAGACACATGAACACTTTTACAGTTTAGACACACAGACACTTTGACAGTTTAGACACATAAACACTTTGACAGTTTAGACACATGAACACTTTGACAGTTTAGACACATGAACACTTTGACAGTTTAGACACATGAACACTTTGACAGTTTAAACACATAACACTTTGACAGTTTAGACACATGAACACTTTGACAGTTTAGACACATGAACACTTTGACAGTTTAGACACATAAACACTTTGACAGTTTAGACACATGAACACTTTGACAGTTTAGACACAAAAACACTGACAGTTTAGACACATGAACACTTTGACAGTTTAGACACATGAACACTTTGACAGTTTAGACACATGAACACTTTGATAGTGAAGCATTTATAGTTTAGACAGATAAACACTTTGACAGTTTAGACAGATAAACTTTGAGCTCACATTAAGTCTAAAGAAAACAAATGTGATGAGTCAGGATGTGGATGTTCCACCAGCTATCACTATTGATAACTATGAATTAGCAGTGGGGCACAACTTCACATACCTGGGGTCTACCATCTACAACAACCTCTAGTGGGACACAGAAACTGAAAGCTGAATAGGCAAAATTGCAGCCACTTTTGCCTGCCTCACAAAACGTTTTTGGGAAAACTCCAAACTGACAACGCAGATCAAAGCTGCAGTAGACAACACCTGCATCAGCAGCACATTTCTATATGGCAACAAGACATGGACAACCTATGCTAAGCAAGACAGAAGGCTCAATACCTTCCATCTTGGGTGTTGTTGTTGATTAACTTAGGGCTGCTGAGCTTGTCACTCTTTAGCTGTCAATACCAAGATGAAGAATTTGCATGTGTTCTGTAGCTACTGACGGGTGCTGTACAGAATGTTTGTGATTGTTGGGGAGCCAGGCAATAGCTTTTGTCTTTCTGTGAAAAGTCCTGGGCAAGTGAGCAGCACATGCTGAACTGTTTCATATGGATGGGTTCAGCTGTAGCAATTAGGCTCATGTGTGGGGTTTAATTTGTTTATGTGCTGTTAAGTCTGGTGTGTTCTGTTCTTGGTTGTGAAGATTGTGCTCTGCTCAACATGCTGTAAGTTATTAATGTTGTCATTTTTGTTGGGTTAAGCCATTTCTTTATGCAAGGCATGTCCAGTAGACCTTTTTGCCCATCGGTTTAGCCATTCTTCTTTGAAGTTAAATAGGAGTATTCGATTAGCTGTCTGCATGTTTGCTGGAGTGTTTGTTTGAACCATGCATGCTCCTAGTTTTTCTAGCCTGTCTGCTTTATCATTGTCTGGTATGTCTGTGTGTCTTGGTATACACTGGAGAGTGACTAATGTATTTTGTCAGTAGGTTGTCAACTATTTTGACCAGATATATTATTTCTTTATTTTCAGTTTGGAGGTATTCTTCTAAAGCCTGAAGTACTGATTTTGAATCAGTGAAGATCATGATACCTGAGAGCATATACATTTCTTGTCTGAATTGGCTGTCTATTCCTGTAAGGGTGTCGTTTATTGCTGTAATCTCTGCTTGGTAATTACGAGGGGCATTCAGAAATTAATGCACCACATCGTTTTTCTCAGGAGCTGTTTATTCAAAAAGCATGAAATTTATACACAATATACATGAATATGTCATGTAAACATCGGTATTAATCAACATAATCCCCATCAACTTGTACGGCTTTATGCCAGCGTGAAACAAGTGCATGTATTCCTAGCCCGTACCAGATTTTGTCTTGATCATGTAGCCATTTCTTCGCTGCATGAATCACTACTTCATCATCTTCAAACCTTGTCCCACGGAGTGCATCTTTAAGTGGACCAAATAGGTGAAAATCAGAGGGTGCCAAATCGGGACTATAGGGTGGATGGGGTAGTACAGTCCAACCCAACTTGGTGATTGCTTCCTGTGTTGCCAGACTTGTGTGAGGAGAAGCAGGTCTGCTGGATTCTTGTGCGGCCGAACTCTGCGAAAATGTTGATTGAATTTTTTCAATGTCTTAATGTAAGCTTGCGAATTGATTGTCTCTCCTCTTGGCATAACGTCCACAAGAATCACACCTTCAATGTCCCAAAAGACAGTGATCATGACCTTTCCAGCTGAAGGAATTGTCTTGAATTTCTTTCTTCGTGGTGATTGCGGATGATGCCACTCCATTGACTGTCTTTTTGTCTCAGGTTCAAAATGATGTGCCCAGGTTTCGTCACCTGTAACGATCTTAGCCAAAAAGTTCTCTCCATCATCATTGAAACGCTCCAACAATTCAGAAGAAATTGCTTTCCTTTGCAATCAGTGGTCATTTGTGAGACTTCGAGGAACCCATCTTGCGCAAACCTTAGAAAATCCAAGAGTTTTTATAACTGCATTTGCACTACCAATGCTGACTGACAGCTGTAAGGCCAATTGTTGAGTAGTGATTCGCTTATCAGTAAGAATAATGCCCTCAGCGCATTTCAACATTTCTGCGTTGGTGGCTGTGGCAGGACGTCCATAGCACGGCCGATCAAGCAGCTCAGTATCTCCACTTCCTGATTCTTTGATTCTCTGAACCAAGCAACTGACTGTACTCCTGTCAACTGCAAAAATTCCATACACATCACATAGATGCTTGTGAATGTTCACAACAGTTTCCTTCTCTGCAACAAGAAATTCTATCACAATTCGCTGCTTATAACGCAAATTGCTAAGATGCTCCATTTCAACGGTTTAGGGCAGCCATATTATTTGGCCGGTTGCAATGCAATTTGGTGCACACAATTGGCACATGCCATATTTGAAGTGTGCAAAATTTTGTGCTTCTATCTTCATTATTAGCTGAGAAAAACGATGTGGTGCATTACTTTCTGAACGCCCCTTGTAATACAGATTCTCCACATGGATCATATATTTCTAGTATGCTGCTATTTGGATATCTCACGAATGCTCCAAATCCAACATTTATGGTGGCCTTGAATGCTGAGCCATCTGTGTATGCATATATTGTGGTGCTAGAGTAGCTGTGTATAGTCTCTAAAGTAGCTGTTTTAAGTATTGTTGGGTTTGTGTCTCTTGTTGGTGTACTATTCATAAGTGGAGTTTTTATTATTGGAAGTTTTAACTCCTTTCTAGCATAAATGTCTGGTTACTGTTCAATTATTTCTCATGTCTGTGGGAGGTGATGTTGTTCTACTGTAGTTGTTGCTACTTGTAGTGGTGATTTTTGTTTAAAACTACTAATGAGCTTCCAGTTTTCAACAAGCTGTCTGTTTGGGTGGTCTTTTCTCATTCTTCTATAGCATTCTTTTATTTCTATAACAGCATGTTTATGTTAAAGGTCCATAGGTTCTCTGTTTGCATCAATTTAACAAGCAGCTGGTGTGGTTCTCGTTCCCCCACATGTCAACCTTAGATCTTGGTTTTGGGCTTTGTCCAACTCTGCTCGAGACGTTTTCCTAATTGCCAATAGCAACAATAGGTTGTTATCCAAGACTGACCATGACTGATATCCCAAGTACAGCTGTCTGAGATTTCCTTTTTCTGCTCCCCAGCAGGTGCTTGCAAGATGTTTAACTAGGTTCAGGTGTTTACTGGCCTTGTCTTTCATTTTGTGCATGAAAACTTTAAGCAGTAGCTTTCTGTCAAGTTCCACTCCTAAGTAAACTGGATTATCTTCTCTGGACAGGAGTAAACTGGATTATCTTCCCTGGACAGTAGTCGTCCATCCAGTTTTAGTCGGTACACTTTCTTGCTTTCCTTGATGCTCCTGGTAAAAATTGTGTATACAGTTTTCTGGGTGATTATTTTTAGTTTCCAGAGCCTGCAATACACACAACTATTGTGAGTAGGGCTCTGTTTAGTTTTGCTTGTGATATTTTTTTGTATTTTTCTGCTGTCCAAATGAGCAGGCCACCTGCATACAGTGTTTCTGATACCTTCAAGAAGGGTGAAGGTCATTTATGAAGATAAGGAAGACAGTGTGACCTAGTGCTGACCCTTGCAGCAATCCCTCCTCTAGTGTTTTCTGGTATGATTTAGTGCCTTCTATCATTGTCTGTATTGTTCTGTTACTTAGGAATGCTTTAATCCAGACATACATTTTTCAATGTATGCCAGTTTTTGTCATTTTAGCAAAAAGCCCCAGTCTCCATACTGTGTCGTACGCTTGCTGCAGATCACTTAATAAAGTTGTTGTGTGTTTACCCTCTTGAAATGTATCTAAGGATTTTTGCACAAAATGAAAGAGTTGGTCATCTGTTGAGCCGCGCTAGCGTAGTGGTTACAACACCGCTCTGGCGACCGGGTGATTCAGGATCAAACCCGGGTGACGGCATTTGAGGATTTTTCGTCGACTGGGATTCGGACCGGATTAACTCGAGACCTGGCGAGAACATTTGAAGAAGTGTCATCGACCATGGACTGGCGGCTCCTGAGCCGACCCAGCTCTAATGGGTACCTCAGAAAACGGCGAGTATATGCCTGAATGGTGAGGGACACTTGTCTCTGTACAAGAAAATAGGATACTCACGTAAAAATTAATGTCAGGTAAGACATTTAAAAAAAAAATAAAATAAAATAAATAAATAATAATAATAATAACCTGAGATTTCGCCTCGAGTATTAGCGGGCGTACGAAAAAAAAAAAAAAAAATGTTTTGCAAACTTTTCTGAAGCCTGCCTGCCTGCCTAACATTAATGACTTTATTACTTTCCAGCCACCAGTAGAGCCTGTGAATAACCATTTTCTCTGCAAGTTTTCCAATTGCTGAGGTCAGTGAGACTGGTCTGTAGCTTCCAGGTTCTTCAGCTGGCTTGGTTTTCTTTAGAATTGGTTTGATATTTGCAGTCAGCCAAGCTTTCTTTCCGTGTTCTGTTAATGAAGTTTAAGAGTATTAACTTTGCAACTGGGCCTAGGTTTAGCATCATTTCATTGGTAATCTTGTCTAGTCCTGGAGCTTTCTTGGTCTTTAATTTTTGTAGTGTGCTATTCATTTTGTGGATGGTGTACTCAGTTTCAAATAGTGCAATGCTTGCTTTAGCAGCTCTCTGTTCTGTTTTTGTTATGGTCTTGATAGTTTTGTCTAGCAGTTTTCTGTGATTTGTTTTGCTGACATTTACATATTATTATTTAAACATTTCTGCTTTTTTCTTGTTGTTTGTTAAGATGTTTCCTCCAGTTCTTAGTGGTTTTGGGTTGCTCTTCTTTCCTTTTCCATCAAGACAGTGCAGGAGCTTCGATGGGGTGCATGCTGTGCATTCCCTGTCATCCGGGGGGGGGGGGTCTCCAAATATGCAGAGCTTACATGAGGCTGTGCTCTGGTTCTGGGCTCTCCCTGTGAACACTCAAGTCCTGCACACAGTGACTTCCCAGCACCCATCACCTGCCATCTTTCCATTGTAGGATCCTCTTGCATTCAACCATCCAGGTAAGAGCAGTTTTAAGTCTGGTGCTCATATGATTCCCCCAAGCTTAATGTGCAATGCTGGGTTCTCAATTAGCTGCTTGACAGGGGAAATTCTGATGCTGTGCCAATATGATGCTGCTTTAGGGTCCCGGGTAGGCTACTAGACTAGTAGACTGACCCTGGGATTTGCAAGAAACCATGGTGAAATCCTTTACATCTCCTTAGTTGTAATGATGGTGTGCCTGTGTGTTTCCTTCACACCCCAGAAAGAAGCCAGATAAGCAATGTTTTAGCACTTGGGAGGATAAGAGGTGTGTTTCTGTATCTCTCTGAGATATGTTAGCCAAGGTAGGGGGTCCACACTTGGGAGGATAAGAGGGGTGTTTCTGTATCTCTCTGAGATATGTTAGCCAAGCTTGGGTCCACACTGCTAAATCCTGGCCACAAAGTCCCCTGCTGGTTATGCTGAGTTCTCTTAGGCTCTTGGCATGTGACCAACAGTTCAAGGCAAAAGGATCATCATGTCCTGAGAATTTGTGCCTTTACAATGGGTTCCATTCATCAGAGAGCAGTGCAAGCTAGTTCCCAATACCATAAGTCTGTTCAGTATAGCTCTGGCTCCCTTCCAACTATAGACAGGTGTGTATGGTGTTAGTACATCAGGTTTATAATCAAGGTTTGCTCTTCTAAATCTGCTGTGTTCAGCCTGGGGATTCACATCCCTGTGACCAGAGCCACCTCGAGGAAGGTGTGGTTCTTCACCGTGCACATTGATCTGTGAGTTTGAGAGGTTATGCCAGGTCAAGAGACTGATACCACAGTGGTGCTCTTTTCATGATAACATATTTCACTTGATATAGGGTGAAGCAAGGGGAGTAGTCTGAGTAGTTTCTTATTACTGAGAATATTATATTCCTTGCACTCTTGACATGTTTTTGCTGCAGCTTTGAACAGCAGACATGCAGTTATCCCTTTTAAATTTTTATCCCAAGCTTACTCCAGAAGGAAGGCAAAAGTGAGGCTGACCATAAACAACTTGGTGGAGAACTCTGGAGACTGAGATGTAAAGTATGGGACAGAGTTGGGACACCACACAAAAGTGAGGCTGACCATAAACAACTTGGTGGAGAACTCTGCAGACTGAGATGTAAAGTATGGGCCAGAGTTGGGATACCACACAAAAGATAGAAGCCAACCAATCAAAGTGGAGAGTCTGTTGCTGCCCTACAGGAAGCTATAAGGTGTGATGGCCACCGACTGCTTTGACAACCAGTGGCTAAGAATCCAAAAAGAAAGAAGATACTTACTTACATACTTACTTACTTAGTCATTCCCCTTCTACCGTGAGGTGTAGAGGTTTGGAAGAGAGAGCGCCAGACTATCCTATTGGCTGTCTTCTTCCTGGCCCGGTTCCATTCTAGTCCTCGGTCCTTCAAAGATTGTTTAATGTTGTCCTCCCAGCAGACTCTGGGTCATCCTGGGGGTCTGGATCCCTGGCTCTTTGTTTTCCATGCTTGTCATGGTAGCCAATTTTCTCCCATTCTGCAGACATGGCCAAACCATCTTAGTTGGGACTGTTCTACTTGGGTCTGCAGGGGGTGGGATTTTAGGCCTTGACGTATCGTCTGGTTGTGGACCATGTCTCTTCTTGTTACTTCAACCACCTTCCTCAGATACCTCATTTCTGAGGTTTGGATTTGGCTTTTATGGGTTGTAATCACTGCCCATGACTCGCATCCATATGTCAAGACTGGGACATAGGTGGAGCAGTATACAGCCATATTCGTTTTCTTACCAACCTCTCTCTTGCTGAGGAATCCTCAATTTATGACCTGAAAAAGTCTCCCAGCTGCTGCTTTTCGAGTGGCCAACTCTTCTTTGATGCCTCTCTTTCGGTCTATAATAGCTCCGAGATATTTAAAGTGGTCGACCTGCTCCAGGACCTGTTCTCCCAGCTTAATCTGATGTCTTCTTTCTTCTCGTGATATCACCATGGATTTTGTTTTAGAGCTACTTATGATCATCCCTCTCTAAGGATCCGAAAAGAAAGAAGATACAGAAGAAAACCTGATAAGAGAATTGACATTGAGAGATTTTCTATCATTGATGGGTTACAGATACATCAATGAAATATAAAACACACAAACTCACATAAACAGGACAGAAACTACAAAACAGTTGTGTTAGCAGGAAGTTTCCTTTACCCTTTACAGTCATAGGTGACTGCTAATATTTTTACTCTTAACGACCAAGCAAAGGGAAATCTCTTTTTTTTTTCAAACTACTACTATTTTTACAAAATTATTTACAAAATATACAAAATCAAAATAAATAACAAGAAATATATATGTATAGTAAAATGGATATACTTCAACCCCTGTATATTTAAGTGTAACATCATAACGTTTTTTGCATTAAAAAAAAAAAAACTTCAAAAGTTAAAAAAAACATTTGTTGATGAATTTGTTTACATAGTCACGAATGACAAAAGGTAAGTACACTTTATTTACAGGTTTTCATGAAACTGTCCATAACAGACACCTTTACATAAATGCAAAGAACAAAATTTACATCCAAAAACTGTCCCTGAAGCTCTACCAGTGTCAGTTTCTTTTAAATTTCTACTGCACTGGGCACAACATTTTTTTCTACCCAAGAATCTGATAAGCCCAGGTAAAATCTACTCTAGAATCCTAGAGCAGAGACTCATATGCCTAGCTGAGCTACAATTGGATGAGGTCCAATGTGGATTCCAACCAAACCAAAGTACTCAAGACCTAATCTTCACACTCAGACAGCTGAGTGAAAAGGCTCTTGAGAATAAGAGTGAGATCCATCTTTGTTTCATAGATCTGGAAAAGGCGTTTGACAGGGTCCCCTGGAGCAAACTTTGGGACTGTTTGGCAAGGAAGAACATTCTAGCACCTCTGATTTATGCTATACAGGGCTTCTACAAGTCTGGGAGACTTTTTCAGGCCATAAATCAAGGATTCCTCAGCTAGAGAGAAGTTGGTAAGAAAATGAAGATGGCTGTATAACCGATCCACCTATGTGTACTTTAAACAGTACATTAAAGCTAAACCTTCTCCTTGGCGAATCAAAGTCTGTTGTATTGCTGACCCTCGCAATGGATACATATGCAACTTCCAATTTTATACAGGAGAGAATCAAAGATTGACAGAGGTAGCCCCATTTCGTTACAGATACCCCCTTTCCTAAGAGATTTGTAGAACATCTAGCTATGGGCGGACACTTCTTGATATGTTCTACTGTCTCCCAGGTTCTCTCTCTCTCATAGAGTTGTCCTCTCTTCCTTTACCTCGGTGGTGAGTGACTGAGTTTCTTGCTTGGCAGTGTGTGCAGTTTTCAATGTACTCACGCACATCTGCCCACTGTCTAGGCCAGAAGCAATCCTCCTTAAGGTTACTCATGGTATTTTGTACTGAAACATGTTCTCCTGATGATCAAATGTGAGCCGCTTTCATGACGGAAGGTCTTATGGGGAGAGGCTTCACGAGTTGCTTCCCTTGTCTCTTTCATCAAAAAATAATCCCATCCTCATTGTGGAAAGTTCCAGCTGAAGAATGGTTTATTTTGAGCTGACTGTTCAGAGTATGGCGCTAAAGTAATATCTTCCATTTGTGCTCGTCGTAACTCTGCTTTATTACATATAAATGTCGAGTTGAAGTACGAGTTATCCAACTTTGGTTGTTGGTTACTCTGCTCAGACTCTTTCTTCGTAGTTTCATCCTTCTGGTTGTCTGGGCTATGGCTAACAGAGCAATCTTGCACAAACTGTCGAACATCATGTCACAAACCTGGCCAGAAGTAATTCATGGAAATATGCCTTACCAGGGCATTTGAACCTTTAAGGGGATATGGCATGGTTAAATGCATTTCTTGAATGAGGCGGAAGTGAAAGGGGAGTGAGACAACTAACTGCCTCTTATTCCCCACCCGTCTATAGACCAAATATTTCTCCCTGTAATATGCTCCCTGAGGAGTATGGGAGTAATTACCATACAATTTGGAAAAGCAAGGCCTTAGGGTTTGATCAGCTTTTTCTGCCTGCTTCAGCTCTGAAATGTTCAGGCTGTGTAAAAATGACAACTCAGGGGCCGCTGAGGCTTGTCCTGGGTTCTCTATCTTTTGTATCGGTCTGAAGTCACCTGAGAGATCTCCAAGGAACACATATTTCCTCCTTAACTCTTAGTATACGAGCGGCCTTTTAGAGAGGCCGATGATCGATCCCCGTCAATAGCGAAAATTTATAGCTGAATGCATGTTTAAAACCACTGAACAATTTAGTTATGTGCATGATATAGGGGTTTCATTTCTTCACATTTTGATATATAACACTTATGTTATCTTTATAAATAAATTATTTATTGCAAAATCTGTAATGGTAGTCATGAAATTAGCTCGTATACTAAGAGTTAATATGAGGGGATATACTAGGTCTTCTGCCACTTCGGCGTTGATTTTACCCTGAACATGTCGGGTGGAAACATCAATCTCCACGACCAGAAGTAGCATTGGCTTTTTGCTCTTTCAAGGCCCTTGTATTTTAGTTTCACCAGTGTAATGGTGGGCCTTGACCAGTGTAGTGGTGGGCCTTCACCAGTGTAGTGGTGGGCCTTCACCAGTGTAGTGGTGGGCCTTCACCAGTGTAGTGGTGGGCCTTCACCAGTGTAGTGGTGGGCCTTCACCAGTGTAGTGGTGGGCCTTCACCAGTGTAGTGGTGGGCCTTCACCAGTGTATTGGTGGGCCTTCACCAGTGTAGTGGTGGGCCTTCACCAGTGTATTGGTGGGCCTTCACCAGTGTAGTGGTGGGCCTTCACCAGTGTATTGGTGGGCCTTCACCAGTGTAGTGGTGGGCCTTCACCAGTGTAGTGGTGGGCCTTCACCAGTGTATTGGTGGGCCTTCACAGTGTAGTGGTGGGCCTTCACCAGTGTAGTGGTGGGCCTTCACCAGTGTATTGGTGGGCCTTTACCAGTGTATTGGTGGGCCTTCACCAGTGTAGTGGTGGGCCTTCACCAGTGTATTGGTGGACCTTCACCAGTGTAGTGGTGGGCCTTCACCAAAGATGGACAAACTAAAGCTGAATATTCCAAGCTCGAATCATACCGGCACCGTATGGTTTGGTTGCCAATGGTTACTTGCTCAGTAATGGAAGGGTAACTAGGATTTTGTTCATATGCCTGGGGGTCATGGTTCCCTATCGGCCCCCTGATCAGGCAAGCAACTTTATAAGGGCCGGATTTCGGCCTCTTACAATCCGGTGTAAAATGAGTGTCAGTTTTGTACGATTTACAATATCATCTTCCAGTTCCCTGGGCTGAATAGCTCTGTTTCTGCCTCTGGTAGTCTTGTGATTGTTGTTGCTGTTGGTGGGCTGTTTTCTGTGTTGTGTTGTCCATACTCTTGGAGCTATCATCAGGGTGATCCTTCTGTTTGGGGTGACTATCGTGGTGGCATCTTTTAGACAGATTCACTTCCAACTTGGCGCTTTGGTACCTATCAGCAAATAATACCACCTGCTCAAGAGTTTCAGCCCCATGTTCAGCCAGGAACCTTCTCATGTCAGGGGTGAGCAAGTCCTTGAACTGTTCCACAAGAATCATCTCCTGTGACTACCAAACAATCATCATCAATGTCAGCAATGATTCAAAGTAGTTTGACACAATTATTTGCTTAGGAGACTTAAAAAATGTAAATATAAAGCTTGACATATTTGTCTAGCAATAACAACGAAAAAAACAAACACGCAAATCGGCACACAAATTGTGATAATAATATCAAAATACGCACATGTGCTGCTTAACTACTGTCAAATTAGTTGTTTAAATAGTAGCAGAAGTCATTCTATGAGTTTTAAAATATGAACTGCATTAAACAGAAAATTTTTGGGGGGTTTTCCGTGATAAACTAAAAACAACACTCCGAACGTTGCGCTGGTACGGTGCGTTGAATTTTGCAATGCTCAGAGCATTGGTCTGGAATCAAAGAGTTAATAAAGAAGACCTATGAAGACATGACATGCAGTGTTCTTCATGAAGGAGAACTTACAGAACCATTAATGATAAGAATGGAGTGAGACAGGGATGCCTCTTATCTCCATTTCTTTTCTTACTAGCAATAGATTGGGTTATGAAAACATCAACATCACACAACAGAAATGGAATCCAGTGGAATCTGACTAAACAGCTTGATGATCTGGATTTTGCAGATGACTTGGCTCTTTTGTCCCATAACCATAATCAGATGCAAGAGAAAATGTAAATTCTTGATGAGAGGTCACAACAAGTGGGCCTAAAAATACACAGGGAAAAGACAAAGATTATGAGAATAAATGCAAGAAATGATAACACGATTGAACTTGAAACACCACTAAAAGATGTAGAATCATACACATTACTTGGTAGTAATATAGACAAAGTTGGAGGGACAGACCATGATATCAAAATAAGAATACAAAAAGCAACAGGTGCTTTTCACTGCATTGGGAAACATATGGAGGTCAAGAGAAATCAGGTCCAACACTAAAATAAGAATCTTCAACTCAAATGTGACGTCAGTTCTATTGTATGGCTCTGAGACATGGAGAACAACAAAAACAACAACCAAAAAGCTACAGACTTTTATAATAGAAGGACTGAAATGGTATGACAAAGTCACAAATGTGGAATTGATGACAAGAACCAGACAAGTGCCAGTGGAACAAGAGCTGAGAAGAAGACGCTGGTGATGGATAGGACACACATTGAGGAAACCTGTTGATAGCATTACAAGGCAGACCTTGTTCTGGAATCCACAGGGAAAGAGAGGCAGAGGTAGACCAAAAAACACATGGAGAAGAGAGCTGGATACAGAGGTGAAAATGATGAGGAAAACATGGAAAGGACTTGAGCGGATGGCATGGGACAGGAAGACTTGGTATGTGTTTGTTGAAGGCCTATGCTCCTCAGGGAGCTAAAGGGTATTGATTGATTGATTGATAAGCATAAAGGTTTGTCTGATCAGCAATACGCTGATAAAATTCCTCAGGAATAAATAGTGAGAAGAAATCATAAGCTACTGCATCTTCAGGCAGATTATGTCGAGGTCCTGGGAGCTCATCGAACTGAAAAAATTCCACAGTAGTAAGAGTGTCTGTCCATCCAGTGTCTTTGACTGTTACAGTTTCTGCATCAACTTCACTATCGATTTCATCACTTTCGCTATCGTTGATAACTGGTTCATTGTCCACATTGATGTCATATAGATTCATTATCGGAGTTATCATAAACTGCCGACCTATCCCCTCTCAGCTCACTCAACATCTCTTTGGTCACTTAAAATGTCATTTTATGAAGTATAATTTTTTAAAAATCACATACAAATCAACCACCAAACGTAAAAACGTGCACCTGATTTCAAAACAAACCTCAAAATGGCCTCTATCTGCCAGAAACATGCAAAATCTCGTACGTGTGTGATAAGGGTGGATTTAAGGCTGTCTCCTCAATGGTGATAAGGCCGCTATGGACGTTGCAAGCATAAGTCCAAGTACGTTGAAAATCTTTAGCTCTGTCAAAATACCACCCCTATCGACACCAGGTATATTATAGTTGAAGATGTAGGGTGTCTTATCTGGTTTTTGTTGTTGTTGCTGTATATATAGTAATGAGGTAGTTCACAGTTACAGCACATGAGATATGACATGTGAAGTCATAAAAAAGGGTGAACTGCTTTGACGTTTCATCATTTATTTGGACGCCACAAATGACAGGTACATTACAAAGTCATAGACATCAACAGTTCAATATATTCAGCATCATCAACATCTCAGCCCGTAACCCGTCATGGGTCGTAGGGGTGCCATGGTAGAAGCATCAGCAGACAGGGTCCTCCACTGCTCTCTATCCTCAGCAATGCGTACAAGTGTGGAAAAACCGTGTCCTGCCCATTCTTTGATGTTATCAGCCCAGGATTTTCTCTGCCTTCCTCTTCTCCGTTTACCTTCGACTGTTCCCTGAAGGATCGTTTTCGAAAGGGAGTCATGACGAGTTACATGCCCAAACCAGGCAAGCTTTTGACGTTTCACTATTGACAAAAGTGGTTCTTGGTGGCCTGCATAGGTGTTTATCTTCTCTCTAACATAGACATTTGTTTTGTGCTCTTTATAGCAAATGCGCAAAATTCTTCTATAACATTTATGCTCAAAAGCCTGAATCCTTCGCTCCGTATCTGCAGTGAGTGTCCAGCCCTCACACCCATACAAGAGAATAGATAATACAAGTGATTTGTATAATTTGATCTTCACAGGAAAACTGATGTTACTTTTCCAGATCACATTCAACCTTGTCATGGCAGCTGAGGCCATCTCAAGTCTTGTCTTGATTTCTTTACTTGATCTTCCATCACTACATATAGTGGACCCGAGATATTTAAAGGTGTTAACTTCTTCTAACGTTTGCCCATTTAACGTAATGTTGGTCGGAACATGTTTCTTATGGCTATTCACCAATATCTTGCTTTTTTCTATATTAATTTCCATCCCATACGTTCTTGTTACTTTCTCCAGTCTAGAGGTAAGGTCTTGAAGTTCTGATTCTGATCCAGCTATCAGATCAATATCATCAGCAAAACGTAGGTTGCGCAGAGGTCGGCCTCCAATCGATATGGTTGATTTATAATTTATATTCAGCATACTAAAGTTGAATTCATGGATCTGCATACATTCTCCAAGTTGATACAGATAATCCTAGCTGACGATAGCCTCAGCTTCATCTCATAAATATTCATAAATATCAATACTTCTCTCTGATACTGGAAGATCAGATGTACAAAATAAGTCCATTACTATTCGCACGAGAATGGCATACATGGAGTACAGGTCAAGCTGACCTTTATAACATTCCTAAGTCTAACCCTTGACAAAAGGTGCAATCGCTAACATAGCGATGTTCATAGGACGTAGAACTGTTCCTCGGGCTTAGTATATCCCGTATACATATAAATCGCAGGTATGAAGATACCTGGGGTGTGACTTCTAGTAGAAGAACCTCTGTCACTGTAATACGTGAGCGAGCAGAGATCGACCATTGTCAACATAATGTTAAATTATAGATTTGAAACATAAATGAGGTATTACCTTGTTTCGAAATCAACACCACAAAACACACGCCTCCAGGCATTTTGAATAATCAAGGGAAGGACCTAGTTAGCTACACTAACTCATAAAAGGATTCCTAATTCCCTATTAACAAATCACAGAGACGCGCATAGCGTCCTGCTCGGCTCAAAACATCTCATCGAATCCCTGGGCGGAAAACGATTCTAACACTCCTAAAGTTGGGACATGCACAGAACGCATACACTTGAGTAATAATCAAAACGAGACGATGGTTGAAGACTTTCCAGAATGATTTTGTAAGAAATCGTGCCTTATATGGACAGCAAAAGGATCCTCAACACTGGTTTCAATCTTTCTAAGAAACAGTTGACCGATACTACCATATAAGGAGAGTGACCAACACATCATTCACAAAATGGACCGATGAGTTCCATCACAAGAGAAGGTAACCATCCTTGTAAAATGTAATCACAGTTAAACAAGAGTTATCTAGCTTAGACTGTGCGAAAAATCAAAGTGTACAAATCAGACAAGTTATTACACAATGTCTTTAGAAAAAATTATACAATGTCTTTTAGAAAAAAATTCTGTGCGTAACTTATTATCGCACCCCCCGGGAAAAAAAAAATGAAACATTTTTTTTTTTAAATCCTAGAGCCAGAAACAACAGGCTCTAAATGCACGTATGATGCGCGGATATAATGCCTAATATGCGGCTAGCTCGACGCATAGAGCGATAGCTGAGATTATATCTCAGAACCTTAGAGAAAATATTTCCCTAAGTGTACGCGTATATTCCAGGGAGGTGCCACCAACATACGCCACAGTGATGGCAACATCATAATGCAAGCCAAATCATACTCATACAAATCTATGAAATTACATATATTATCATAGTATTAAACAATGAAGTGTTGTGCAAACAGCGGTGATATATAATAATATAACGCACTAGAGAATTACATAAAAAATACATGATACAAGCATATAATATAATGATACATTGTATTGTTCTAATTAAATAGATGTTCCTAGAAGATGTGGACATAATCCGCTCCACATTAGCTTAGGACTTGATATACTTCAAAGCTCCACAATTTACATAATCTCGCAGACGTCAATGGTGTGCTGCGAAAA
Source organism: Oreohelix idahoensis (assembly GCA_024509875.1). Classification (NCBI taxonomy): domain Eukaryota; kingdom Metazoa; phylum Mollusca; class Gastropoda; order Stylommatophora; family Oreohelicidae; genus Oreohelix; species Oreohelix idahoensis. The sequence continues at coordinate 135,226 of JAMPIV010017333.1, forward strand.
TATCAATAACAAAAAATCTTTATGGTATATGCTAAATTTCTTAATACATTAATCAAAATACAATACATAAATGTGGCCATGTAAACTTTTGGCCCATATATTGCTAACTAAGCCTTCTTCTGTTATGATCAAATCGGTAACAGAAAAAGGAAATTATATGGTACAATGTTATAAATTCACTAAAAGTGATAACATATGTGCTGATATGTCATTATAGTAGTGGACTGTATATCAGGAAATATATATGACAGAAGAATTAAGTGGAATCGTGTGGGCATCTGGACAGAATGTCTGCCATCACATTATCCGAACCACGGATAGCTCGCACCGTAAAATGAAATGGTTGAAGAGCTATGGCATATCAAGTGGACCTCGAGCTCTTCGAGTTTTTGCTCTGAATATCAGTAAGAGCTTTCTGGTCGGTTTCCACAATGAAATGTGCACCTAGAAGGAATCTTTGCAACTTGAGAATTGACCATATCATAGCCAATAATTCACGGTCTAAAACTGAGTAATTCCTTTCTGCAGCATTTAATTTCCTAGAGATATACATCACCGAATGCAGAGTTTCAGAATATTCCTGCATAAGTGCTGCCCCAATCCCAGTTGATGAGGCGTCACTTCGAAGAACAAAAGACTTCTCAATAGTAGGTAACCTAAGAATAGGTGGAGATGAAAATAGAGTTTTAATCTGGTCCAATGAGGATTGACATTCTTGAGACCAGCGGATCAGATTAGGTGATCCTTTCTTCAGTAAAGTAGAAAGTGGTGCCATAATGGAGGACAGATTCGGAATGAATCGTCCGTAAAATTGTATCAAACCTAAGAGACTCCGTACAGGTTTCTTCGTCTTAGGGACAGAAATGTTTAGTATTTTTAAAACATTGTGGTCCTCTGTCTTTAAAAGACCATGACCAACACGATGACCCAGGAAAGAAATCTCGCTAAATCCTATAAATGCTTTAGAGGCTTTTGCAGTCAAGTTATACTCGCGAAGAGTAGACAGCAATTCGTATAAACCCAAATAGTGATCTTCCCAGGAATCACTGAATGGACAGATATCATCTAAGTATGCTATGACATCAGTACGATATGAAAGAATTCGATGCATCATGCGTATGAATGTAGCAGGGGCGTTCATAAGGCCGAAAGGTATGAAATTCCATTGAAATAAACCCCTAGGTGTGGAAAAAGTGGTAAGAGGTTTGGCACGTTCAGTTAATGGAACTTGCCAATAACCTTTAGACAAGTCTAGTTTGGTAAAGAATCTAGAATTAGAAAGTTTGTTTAGTAGCTCTTCTAGTGAAGGCATAGGTTCAGCATCAAACTTCATAACTTGGTTCAATTTGCAATAATCAACGCAAATGCGAATATTATTGTCTTTTTTCCGGACAATAACCATAGACGAAGAGTATGGTGAAGTAGATGGTTCGATTATTTCCAATCGTATCATCTCATCCAATTCTTTCTCAACTTGTGACTGAAAATGGATAGGTATTGGATAGGGTCTGACTCTGATAGGATTATGGTCAGTAAGCACTATGTCATGTTCGATGATGTGTGTGTGTGTCCCGGGATGTCTGTAAGGACATCCTGAAATGTCTGCAACATCGAAGAGACTTGTCGATGTTCTTCAGCGGAAAGATTAGGAGAAACGGTAACGTTTTTCCAAGATTCCGTAGAATGAAGTGGGACCATAGGAAGTGGAAGATTGACATCAGAAAAAGTAGTTTCCTCATCCTGTATGACTGACAGGGATGAGTAATGACCATGAGGTACTTGAGAATTGTCCGTCGCCTAGAAAATAGGCTGCAAATAGTCAGGTCGTTCATGAAATTCCGACAACATATTTATGTGGAAAGTTTTATGTTTCCCATCAATATCGACAACATAGTCGACGTCGGAAATCTTGGAGACTATTGCATATGGACCTTTCCATGCAATAAGAAGTCTGTTCTCCCTTGAAGGAAGTAGGACGAGAGCTTTGTCACCTGGACAAAGTTGTCGTAGACATCTATTCTTATTAGCAAATTGCCTTGCCTTTTCTTTGGCAAACTCGGATGACGAAGTTGCTAATTTGCATGCCTCGATGATCTTTTGCCTTAGAGCAATGACATACTCATTAGAAGATTGAGTGTCATCGGTAATATTATCGGCAGTGATGAGATCGTGAAGTAAAGACATAGGGCCGCGCGGTCGAGCGCCAAAGACAAGTTCAAAAGGAGAAAACCCTGTGTGTTCATTGGGAACCTCTCTATAAGCAAAGAGAGCCGCGGGTAAAACCCTGTCCCAATCCTGAGGATGATCCTCAGTTATCTTCCCAAGTAAAGTCTTTAGTGTCCTATTCAAACGCTCTACTAACCCATTCGACATTGGGTGATATATACTGCTGAGAGACCTTTTAATATGTAAAATAGACATTACCTGTGACATAGTGTCGGATATAAGTTGTGTGCCATGGTCTGACAATATTTCTCTGGGGAAACCCAAGCAAGAAAATATCAGCCAAAGAGCGTCTGCAATATCGGCAGTTGAGATGCTCTTGAAAGGGATAGCCTCTGGCCAACGTGTGCACATATCGACACATGTGAGGATAAATTGATGTCCTCTGGCCGACTTAATCCTAAAAGGACCGATAATATCTATCGCCATCTTCTGAAAAGGACGAATAGGAATGCCAGCAGCCTGGATAGGCGCAGCATGTCGTGGTCCTCTAGATTTGACCTCCTGACATACTTTGCAAGATCGACAGTAAATACGTATGTCCTTGCTAACAAATGGCCAAAAGAAAGCCGCAAGAACTCTCGACTTTGTACGGGAAAAACCCATATGTCCAGCACATTGCGAGTCATGAGCATGTTGCAATATTTGCAATCTCATACTCTTAGGCACAAGAATTTGAGAATGTGCAGACGTAGTCGAGTCTTGTACCATATGTACAAATACGCCGTTCTTCATAGAAATCCAAGACTTTCTACTTGTATTTTGATTTGGGTCACCTTTTTTTGCTAGAATGAAGAATTTTTGTAAAGAAGGATCTTCTTCTTGCAATTTTATGAATGAGTCACGTGAAATAATGCAGTGACTACCTTGGCTATTTACTTCATCATCATTAGTCAATGAAGTTTGTGGTGTTTCAAGAGCTTGTGCTCTTGTGACCACTGCATTGGTAGCATGCATATTCTGGTCTTCCCAAGCAGCTATCTGCTGTGGGGTACATTTCCTAACCCAGTGAATACGACCAATAATAAGGTCCGCAATAGGGTTAGGTAGAAGACACACGTGGACATCTCCCGTAAAGAAGGGAGTAGCAATATGTATTATGGCAGTAGGATACTTTTCCAAAGTGCCACCAAATGTGACACATTTGATGACCTTTCCTGTAGCACAGGATGGATTCACAAGAGATTGCCTAACACCAATAGTAGTACATCCAGAATCAAACAGAAGTGAGAGTGGGTTACTATTTACAAGACCCTTATGTAGTATAAGAGAACCTCTCCCGTCATGCGCAACTGCAGCAGGGAGAGTGGGAAGAGGGTGACCACAGCTTAAAGTAGTTACGGTAGTTGGTTCGAACAAAGTACTACATTGGGGACATTTATTTGCTCTACCAAAATCAAAAGCAGAACATCCGATAGCATTAGGGTTTTTATCATCATTAAACTGTTTATCTGCTCCCTGAGATTCTTGTTGTACAGAGTTTGTCTGTTGATATCTCTTTCTCTTATGTAGAGATCTACCGCGACCATTATTGCCTCTGAAATTATCATTATTTTCCCTCCTGTAATTGTTATCCTGGTTTGTGTTCCAGTTTCCATAATTGTCATTATCATCTCTGTATTGATTTGAAAATCTAGTAGTTTGATTTTGAGGTTTACGCCAAAAGTAGTTACCTCTATATTGACTACCTTTGCGGAAATGTCTAAAATTATTAGATGCATAATAACGAGGAGTGTCAGCTTGTCTCCAGTTATTCGAAGAAGAATCACCATGTGATTGATTGCTATGATTTTGATCATAATTATGGTTACTCTTTCTATTAATATTATGTTGAGTACCCTGAAATTTACGTTTGAAGTTTTGGCCATATGGTGCTGCCGAAGCAACTGGCAAACCTTCTTTTACTCTAGAGTTGCTAATGGTTACGTGAGGGTGAGCAGTCACATACTGGCAACAGTATTCTTCCATTTCTTTTATGTTTTTAGGCTTACGCTCATGAAGAAAAGAAAGAAAGGATGCATTGACAGAAGACATAACCTTGTCTCTAAGTAGTAAGTCCATAAGTGCTTCATATGTATGTTCTGTCTTAGACAGCTCAACCCAACGTGAAAAAGTAAGTCGAATCTTTGAAATGAATTCAGAGAATTCAACTCCAGTATCTGGCAACATATTTTTAAATTGAAGACGATAGCCGTCTTCGTTAAGTTGGTACTTCTTTAACAAGACTGCCCTGATAACCTCATAATTGTTCTTGTCAGGCTCATCTACCATACTTAACATACTCAAAGTATCACCTCTAAGTAAGTTGGATAACTGATAAACATACATTGATTTATCTATGTTATGTGTTGTACATGCACGTTCGAATCTATCCAGATAAAACGTTATATCGTCACTGGAAGCATTGAATGCAGGTAGTTTAATCTTAAAAGTACTTGCATTGAACTTATCTGACCCCTTATTTGCATCATTAGCATTACCAGTGTTCAACAATTTCATCTTTTCTAACTCCAAAGCTAAGAGTTTTTCTTCATGCTCTATTTTTGCTTTTCTCTCATCAGCCTCTCTTTGTAACCTTCTTTCCTCAGCTTCAGCCTCTCTTTGTAACCTTTTCTCTTCAGCCTCAGCCTGTAGTCTCTTATTTTCAGCCTCTATCTGTAGTCTTTTATTTTCAGCATCTTTTTCAAGTCTTTTATTTTCAGCCTCTTTTTCAAGTCTTTTATTTTCAGCCTCTTTTTCAAGTCTTTTATTTTCAGCCTCTAATTGTAGCTGAAATTTTCTTTCCTCAGCTTCTTTGTCCAATCTTCTCTCCTCAGCTTCAGCTTCTCTTTTCTGCTTTTCCATTTCCATCTGGAATTTTCTTTCATCTGCCTGCATCTGCAGTCTCAGATTCTCAGCATCTATCTTTTTTTGCTCAGATTCTCTGTCTAATCTTTTATTTTCCTCTTTTTGTCTTTTCTCTTCAGACTTTAGTGCTTTAATCCATTGAGTATTTGCATACTCTTCCAATTTATCACGTCTTGCCAAGGGATTTCCCTTGCTCAATAAAGTAATCAAGTGTAGACATGATGTCTAATATTATGAGTCACAAAATCTGAAATAATTAATTAATTAATTTCAATCTTAATAGTGACAAGACTTAAATAAGTACTTGTATAATCACAATGTTCACTCTAATCTTTGTGGGAAACAAGTCTTTGACAAAGAACTTGTATTGCACAATGTATAATAATACCACAAGTCACTTCTTAATCATAAGGGCACTACACATCCAATAGTGCATAACCACATAATCATCAGTTATTTATCATAACTGCACTACACATCCAATAGTGCATGAACCAATTCACCAGTTAGTTATGATAAGTGCACTATACAGCTACTAGTGCATAAGCAAATATGTAACAATAGTGAAAGCTAACAATGCAAGAACTATGTAAACAATAACAACAATCGAAGACAATGTAAACAATAACAAAGATCCAAGACAATGTAAACAATATCAAAGATCAAAGACAATGTAAACAATAACAAAGATCAAACATAGTACGAAAACATTCGCAAAAGTCAAAGAAATAAACAGCAGAACTAAGGAAAATATCACAAAGGATGTGTTGACAAATGCGAAGAATGTAAACAAACAAATGACGTCACAGTGTATAAACAACAATGGTGTATAGAACTGAATAATAGGAAAGAGGAGACCTACAAATACAAACAAATCAAAACAAAACTAAAGAATGCGAAAAAATACCGAAAACAAAACCGCACATGTCATCACAACTAACAAAAATAGCAACAGATGTTGCATGCAAATTTTCAATTAAGAAAATTGCTCCTACAGAACGCTATCATAAGACCTCTATGACGTGGTATCTCTTATGATAGTCACCTACCCAACCAAACCCGCTGAAATATAAACATATATATATACAAATAACATATAACATGTAAACATATAACATGTAGCAAATTGACAATAAGGATGTGAAAGTATAGAAGGCTCAGTTAGAATATAAGGGCACAGTTCACAAACAAAACAGGCCACTTAACTTCTATAAATCCAAGCGTCAGCACGGTGCAGAAGAGGATGTGATCAGCATTCTGAGGATAAATGATCCAACGTTGATCAACATCTGCTCCCATGAACAGCCATGACATAGGAAAAGAGCTTCTGATATTGAATGTTGTTTCGGCACTTGTCCTTCTTCCTTACAATGCTCGGCACTTGACCTTCTAACTGCTATAAATCGATTCGATCGGCACTTGACCTTCTGAATCAGCAACAGTAAATCAATTTGATCGGCACTTGTCCTTCTCAATCAGGAACAGTAAATCAACTTGATCGGCACTTGTCCTTCTCAATCAGGAAACTTTGATAAACTGATGAGCAGCATAGGGTACTTTCAAAATATTTCCAAATTCAGCAACGCCGGGTAGTTTCAAAATAATTTATTGAAGGAAGTGAGTTCAAAATGCTAAACTTGAATGTTGTATACTGTATGCTGTATGGGTTTGTTGACCCCCTTGAGTGCTGGTACCAGATTAAACCAACTTCTGGCCACCATAAAATGATAAGACCCCATACTGGCCACCATAAACTGATAAGGGTGGATTTAAGGCTGTCTCCTCAATGGTGATAAGGCCGCTATGGACGTTGCAAGCATAAGTCCAAGTACGTTGAAAATCTTTAGCTCTGTCAAAATACCACCCCAATCGACACCAGGTATATTATAGTTGAAGATGTAGGGTGTCTTATCTGGTTTTTGTTGTTGTTGCTGTATATATAGTAATGAGGTAGTTCACAGTTACAGCACATGAGATATGACATGTGAAGTCATAAAAAAGGGTGAACTGCTTTGACGTTTCATCATTTATTTGGACGCCACAAATGACAGGTACATTACAAAGTCATAGACATCAACAGTTCAATATATTCAGCATACTAAAGTTGAATTCATGGATCTGCATACATTCTCCAAGTTGATACAGATAATCCTAGCTGACGATAGCCTCAGCTTCATCTCATAAATATTCATAAATATCAATACTCCTCTCTGATACTGGAAGATCAGATGTACAAAATAAGTCCATTACTATTCGCACGAGAATGGCATACATGGAGTACAGGTCAAGCTGACCTTTATAACATTCCTAAGTCTAACCCTTGACAAAAGGTGCAATCGCTGACATAGCGATGTTCATAGGACGTAGAACTGTTCCTCGGGCTTAGTATATCCCGTATACATATAAATCGCAGGTATGAAGATACCTGGGGTGTGACTTCTAGTAGAAGAACCTCTATCACTGTAATACGTGAGCGAGCAGAGATCGACCATTGTCAACATAATGTTAAATTATAGATTTGAAACATAAATGAGGTATTACCTTGTTTCGAAATCAACACCACAAAACACACGCCTCCAGGCGTTTTGAATAATCAAGGGAAGGACCTTGTTAGGTACACTAACTCACAAAAGGATTCCTAATTTCCTATTAACAAATCACAGAGACGCGCATAGCGTCCTGCTCGGCTCAAAACATCACATCGAATCCCTGGGCGGAAAACGATTCTAACACTCCTAAAGTTGGGACATGCGCAGAACGCATACACTTGAGTAATAATCAAAATGAGACAATGGTTGAAGACCTTCCAGAATGATTTTGTAAGAAATCGCGCCTTATATGGACAGCAAAAGGATCCTCAACACTGGTTTCAATTTTTCTAAGAAACAGTTGACCGATACTACCATATAAGGAGAGTGACCAACACATCATTCACAAAATGGACCGATGAGTTCCGTCTCAAGAGAAGGTAACCATCCTTGAAAAATGTAATCACAGTTAAACAAGAGTTATCTAGCTTAGACTGTGCGAAAAATCAAAGTGAACAAATCAGACAAGTTAATTACACAATGTCTTTAGAAAAAATTATACAATGTCTTTTAGAAAATAATTCTGTGCGTAACAGTGTGGGACTTCCATTGTCGCTTAGCAATGAAATAATCAACCTGTTGCCAGGCACTTTTAGGTAAATTGGCTGGTACGATTTTAGGCAAATTGGACTGGAAAGGGTTAAATAAGTGTGTATCAACAATATATAGTATGTTATATTTTAGTTTCAAGTGACAGCATTTTGAGAATAGATTGCATTTTTGTTTAAAAAAAAAGAAAAAAAAAAGCAGTGAAATAATCTTTCCCCAGTAGGACAAAGAAATGTGAAACTGATCTTACCAAGTAAACTGTCCTTTGTAGGACAAACAAATGTGAAACTGATCTTACCAAGTAAACTGTCCCAAGTAAATGTGAAACTGATCTTACCAAGTAAACTGTCCCAAGCAAATGTGAAACTGATCTTACCAAGTAAACTGTCCCCAGTAGGACAAACAAATGTGAAACTGATCTTACGAAGTAAACTGTCCCAAGCAAATGTGAAACTGATCTTACCAAGTAAACTGTCCCAAGCAAATGTGAAACTGATCTTACCAAGTAAACTGTCCCAAGCAGGACAAACAAATGTGAAACTGATCTTACCAAGTAAACTGTCCCCAGACGGACAAACGAATGTCAAACTGATCACACCAAATAAACTGTCCCCAGAAGGACAAACAAAGGTGAAACTGATTTTACCAAATAAACTGTCCCCAGAAGGACAAACAAATGTCAAACTGATCTTACCAAGTAAACTGTCCCAAGCAGGACAAACAAATGTGAAACTGATCTTACCAAGTAAACTGTCCCCAGACGGACAAACGAATGTCAAACTGATCATACCAAATAAACTGTCCCCAGAAGGACAAATAAATGTGAAATTGATTTTACCAAATAAACTGTCCCCAGAAGGACAAACAAATGTCAAACTGATCTTACCAAATAAACTGTCCCCAGAAGGACAAACAAATGTCAAACTGATCTTACCAAATAAACTGTCCCCAGAAGGACAAACAAATGTCAAACTGATCTTACCAAATAAACTGTCCCCAGAAGGACAAACAAATGTTAAACTGATCTTACCAAATAAACTGTCCCCAGAAGGACAAACAAATGTCAAACTGATCTTACCAAATAAACTGTCCCCAGAAGGACAAACAAATGTCAAACTGATCTTACCAAATAAACTGTCCCCAGAAGGACAAACAAATGTGAAACTGATCTTACCAAATAAACTGTCCCCAGAAGGACAAACAAATGTTAAACTGATCTTACCAAATAAACTGTCCCCAGAAGGACAAACAAATGTTAAACTGATCTTACCAAATAAACTGTCCCCAGAAGGACAAACAAATGTCAAACTGATCTTACCAAATAAACTGTCCCCAGAAGGACAAACAAATGTCAAACTGATCTTACCAAATAAACTGTCCCCAGAAGGACAAACAAATGTCAAACTGATCTTACCAAATAAACTGTCCCCAGAAGGACAAACAAATGTCAAACTGATCTTACCAAATAAACTGTCCCCAGAAGGACAAACAAATGTCAAACTGATCTTCTTACCCTCCCTCACTGGAGAAACCTCATCTTCCTTCTCATCTTTTCTCTCTGTCTTCACTGTGTTTACCTGGAAACAAAACATCTTACACTCAAGTTTAAGACAAATCATTTCAATTTTAAACATGGCCACAGTCTGATAACCATAATGTAAATTTATTAAGTAACATTAACGGACTCCTCAACTTAGTTAAGATAGCTTATATCCACATGGTAAGTAAATGATTTTGTATAACAAGTTCCATCTGAAGGAAACAAAAGTCATGAAAGTAAAGCTTGTCAATTATGTTAACATTCTCCTACCGAGTTTAGTTTTTAGGCATGCCAAATCTGAAGGCCTGTCACTAGGATATTCCAGTCTTTTACAGTCCTGTACAGCAGCCCCATAACTTTTGTCTGAGCTCAGCACCCTCATACCAGGTCTGGCATCATAGTCATCGTGAAATAGACAGTTGTTGAGAATGTGTTCAGGGGACTTGATTTCAGTTCTACATTGAAATTCATTAGTATGAGACATTATGGAGTGACAGAAGTGGACTAGTAATCTGTAGTGGCCAGTTGGGAGACAGAAAAGGACTGTCTGCTGATGTGTATGAAGCTGCAATATTGGGTTTGATCTATCATCTTTATCCCCTTCATTCTTCCATTGGTAGTTGTACTGGTTGTGGATGATGGTTTTGGAATCTTGATAGGGCAGTGGATGACTGTCTTGCTCCACTAGATAAAGCATCAGCTCTCACAGTACCCATGATTTCAGACAAGAAGGGTTACTACAGGAGAGCAATGGTGATGATCTTTGGATGAAGTTAATCTTAGATCTGATCTCATGCAGCATGTTCTATTTCTGGTGTTCTGTACTGAGGTCAGTAGTGATCTGCAGTCGCTAAAGATCACCATCTCAGCTAGTGGTTGCTATTCTGATCTGATAAGTATTCTCAGAACATGCAGCAGTATGACAGATTCTGCCTTGAAGTTGGTTGGTACAGATGATCCTCACATTGTTTAATCAAATAAAGAGGCCAACTCCTCTATTCTTTAATACCCAACTACATATCCATCTGTATAAAAGTGTGTACATTCCTTGGGGTTCTATTTGTCATCAGTCATCTCCTGGGCCAAAGTTTTTTAGTTGGGGTGAGGTCTGGTAGTCTTTCTTTCTTATCCTAGAGACTTCTATGATGACAGTGATAATCTTATGGCAGTATTTTGGCTTCTCAAAATCAATGAACATTTCCATCTCTGTAAGTTGGTGTCATACAGTTATATTGGGCTGGGTACCAATTGTTGTACCACTATAGTATGATGAGGATGGCTTATGGAATGTTGTCAAGAAGGTCTCTAGAAATTGGCTCGCTAAGAAAGGAAGAGATCTAGTCAAGATAAAGACAAAAGAAGGTGAATGCTCTCCAGTAGAGAGATGTTTCTAATAAACAACTAAAAGTTTTCTGTTTCCCTATGACATTAACTTCTGCCCTAAGATCTCGACAGAGTCAGTGACTTCAAGCGAATGCACTTTTAGTGTGCTGAAAGAAATAAAAACCTACTACCAATCAACTATGGGACAAGATCATTTGAATGGCCTAGCTATCCTAAACACCAACCATGATATTTCATAGAAACTAAATTTGTCAACGATAATTGATTCATTTGTGCATAAAAAAGCTAAAAACTCTTTTTTAAAATAAAAAGGAACATTTGTAAATATTGGAGCAGTATCTAAATACATAGCCATATTTGTCAATATTCAATTTTGTTAAACTAATGCATTTTAATGTCATGTGTATTAAACTTTTCTACTTTGAATATTAACTAATCAATATTTTGTTCTTGTGTTCTATAACTATTTTTTTAATATGAAACATTTAAAACTTATATTTTGGGAAATCTGATTATTTAAATCAGCTTTAATAACGTTTGTTTGGCATTTTTTAAATCTAGTGGGGGAGGGCTCCAATAAGGTAACTGGCCCAAGCCTCTCTTGACCTCTAAATGGCTCTACATATGGCCCTCATCAATACCATTTCTGTAAAAACTCTACAGAGTAACCAACAACCTCAAACTGGCTACCGCTTTCTTTGAACATATTCAAGTTGACTTCTGAAAGTGTACAAAGTGGAAGAAAAAGAGGTTACTTCCTTTGAACATATTCAAGTTGACAAAAAAAATCTCCAGCAATTTAAAATGGGTGATTTTTACATTGAAGTTTCCATATTATGTAAGAACCTATAATTGCCCTGATGCTGACATATTTACATAAAACTGGCTTCAAATTTCTACAACCCCAGCGACATTAATCCACTCACACACTTTGCATGCACATGTCCCAAACTACCAATTATCATATATACATACATACATACATACATACATACATATATATATTTGTTACATATGAAATGTTTTACTACATTTCTGTCAATAGTTTTTGCTGTATTAGTATTCTGATCAAGAATTAATAAGAAAACTCACTTCAAAATCTGTTTTTATTTCGTGTTTTATTTTCTGATCCAGGAATCTGAACTTCTTGTCCATCTCCAGCAGTCTGCAAAGAAAAATTAGTGATATATGCAAAAGCTGAACACAATCAGTAACATCTTGGTGTGATGAGATACTGCTACACAGAGATACCTCATTCAGTGTTCTTTGTTATATGAAATAAATATTAAAGTCACAAAGTAGGAAGCCAGTTTGCTTAGCTGTAGTGTTGTGGTTAGTATGAGCAGTAGCTGAGTTAAGTTTCTTATCAGTGTGAAGTCATTTTGCTTGGCTGTGTCTTTTTGATTAGTGTTATCAGTAGCTAAGTTAAGTTTAATTTAGTTTAGTTTGTTTTCAGTGTGAAGCCATTTAAGTTGGTTGTCGTGTTATGATTAGTGTGAGCAGTAGCTGAGTTAAGTTTAGCTTTGTTATCAGTGTGAAACCATTTAGTTTGGTTGTCTTTTTTCTCTTTCTTGATCCTTAGCCACTGACCATCAAAGCAGTTAGTGGCCATCACGCCTGGTGGCATCTTCTATGGCAACAACAAATTGATTCCACTTTGCTTGGTTGGTGGCCATCCTTCGTACAGTGCCTCAACTCTGTCATTTCCATAACTTCATTTCTTTTTACATAGACAGGGGTGTCAGCTCTATGCTACAACCCCCAACCTGGAGGACCAGGGTGTCTGACCCCTGCCCGCGCAAACCTGTCCAGCTTGGTAGAACCTTCCAGGAGTAAAACTCCAGCTGGCATAGCTCTGGGGGTAATCAGGGTACGCAAGCCGCCATAAATGACTAGGTATTGACACCGGTGATGGCAATAAGTTTGGTTGTAATGTTGTGATTAGTGTCAGCTGTAGCTGAGTTAAGTTTAGTTATCAATGGCCTTTAACTCCCCAAGGAGTAAAAGCCTTCTACAAACACAAGCCAAGTCTTCCTGTCATGTGCCATCAGCACCTGTTCTGTCCACATCTTCCTCATTATATTTACTTCAGTCTCCAGTTCTCTTCTCTGTGTGTTTGTTAGACCACCACTGCCTCTCTATACCTGGAGATTCCAGAATAAGGGCTGCCTTATAATGTTATCAACAGGTTTGCTCAATGTGTGTCTTATCCATTGTCAGCTAGTTACTCTAATATCTTGTTCCATTAGCACTTGTCTGGTTCTTGTTATCAGTTCCATGTTAGTGACATTGTCAGCTAGGTACTCTAATATCTTGTTCCACTAGCATTTGTCTGGTTCTTGTTATCAGCTCCATGTTAGAGAAACTGTCAGCTTGTTACTCTAATATCTTGTTCCACTAGCACTTGTCTGGTTCTTTTTATCAGTTCCATGTTAGTGACATTGTCAGCTAGTTACTCTAATATCTTGTTCCACTAGCACTTGTCTGGTTCTTGTTATCAGTTCCATGTTAGTGACATTGTCAGCTAGTTACTCTAATATCTTGTTCCACTAGCACTTGTCTGGTTCTTGTTATCAGTTCCATGTTAGTGACATTGTCCGCTAGTTACTTTAATATCTTGTTCCACTAGCACTTGTCTGGTTCTTGTTATCAGTTCCATGTTAGTGACTTGTCTTACTATTTCAATCCATCTATTCTACACAAGTTTCCATTTATGAATGTCTGTAATTTTTTTTTTTTAGTTGTTCTCCATTTTTCAGAGTCATACTACAAGACTGCCTTGACATTTCAGTTGAAGGTATTTTATTATGTATGTATTACTTGATCTCCAAATGTTTTCTAATGCAATGAAATCTCCTCTTGCTTTTTTCATTTTCTTATTGTGATGTCATTGTCTGTCATCTGCTTATATTCCTGCCATGATGTGTGTATGATTCTACCTTTTTCCTGTTTAGTGAGATCCACATGTTGTGAGATATCATTGTCTGTCCATCTGCCTATATTCCTGCTATGTTGTGTGTATGATTCTACCTTTTTCCTGTTTAATGAGATCCCACATGTTGTGAGATGTCATTGTCTGTCCCTCTGCCTATATTCCTGCTATGATGGGTGTATGATTCTACCATTTTTCTGTTTAATGAGATCCCCCAGATGTTGTGAGATGTCAATGTAACAAACCCAAACTACTGCTAGTAAGAGAAGAAAATGGAGACAAAGAGGTGTCATTGAGGCACTCAGTTTTTATCCAAAACTGTTTTGTAAGTTGTCCTTCATGATGACTTCTGTATTTCATGTCTTCATAAGCTTTCTTGATTAAGTTAATGATCTTCTGGGGACTCCATAATGTGTCATTCATTTCCAAAGTTATTATGCGTCTATACTGGCTTATGCCTTTTCATAACCCACAAACTGGATGTACAAAAGTGAGTTAAATTCTAGACTATATTCTCAATGTGCAGGGTCTGTTATGTTAAAAACCTGCTTGTTCATTTATCAGTTGTATATCTATGGTCTCTTTAAAACTCTCAAGAGCTCAAGAATGATCCTGTTTAATATTTTTCCTGGCACCGATAGAACATTATTCCTCTGGAATTTGTGCGCTCTTGTAAATTTCCCTTCTTAGGCAACTTGACCAGATAACCTTCCTTCCAACTGATATTCTGAACATTTTATTGCAATTATATAAGTGTAAGTTTGCAATTGTACTTTTTTTTTGCGTCAGGTCTACACTTTACAATACTTGACAGACAAGGCCTAATTTTTTAAACCACATACAAATTTATAGCATTTCACAAGAACCCTCAGCTAATTTCTCAGCTATATGTATAACATATAGGCTACTTACTGAAATAATGTAGTTGTTGTTTAAGGTTTTGCCTTCTAAGGACAAGGCATGTTACTTTCAACCTAGACTAAAGTCGGTTGCTTATATCCGAGCGGAATTCGCCAATTGCCATTCAAAAATAAGTGAACTCTGTTAACCGGAGTGCTGTGTTGATGAAATATAAGCCCAGAAAAGGACTGCTAGCATCCATCAGCTAGCATGAAATCGCCTCGAAAAGGACTGTTAGCCCGACTAGGGTTGATAGACACTAGGTCCTAAAAAGAATTAATATTATATATCTGCTAGCGTGATGCAGCCCTGAAAAGGACTGCTAGCTGCGCCAACGCTGCCCGTACCTCCTTAGTGTTCAGCAAACTGGCTTAATAAGAGAAGAAACAGCGATTTCAATTTTCATAAAACTGTAGGCCTATTCATTTTGGTGAATGAGTCACATAAAATATCTCACAGGATAGAACGAGTGAATCTATCGCCAATAGGCCTACTGTTTCGAGCTTTGCCAAAAAATAATAACGTCGACAAACACTGAGGTCGCTTTGAAAATAAAGTAAAAAAAACTACATAGGATAGAAAGAGTAAATCAATCTATCGCTAACACAGTTTCCAGCTTGTCAAAAATAATGCCCGACAAACACTGAGGTCGCTTTAAAAATAAAATTACAAATCTAACAGGGAGGTCTCCAGTAAAACTTTCCTTTAACAATGAAATTGATAAACAGCATCGAGCGAAAGAGATTTTGAACCGTCATGGTCACCTACGCCAGCGAGCACTGTACTTTAAGATGACAAAGACATATATTACTCGTATCTGTTTATAAATAGGGCCTAATGACAATTTTCAAAACTTACACATGAAATCTCGCAGCCTGCTCAAAAGTTTTGTAGTTGCCCCTTGCCAGTGTTGCCGCTTTTTATTTTGTTTGGGTAAGACACGGTGCTTTAGAAAATGAATGTTGGCTTCGAACTGTCAAGAATAAAATCATGTCGATTTTATGAGTAGCGTAATATGGCACTTAAGTTTAAAGCAAATAACGTAAACAGTAATATAGTTCATAATCAGAAGGTACAGTTTTCCAATAATGTTTTTTTCTGACCATAAAAGTCGATCACATACAATTGATAATTGGTTATATGTTTAATACATTTGACATGTTACTTTGAAAAACGGTTTTCTAATATGTACCCAGCTGCCTCAGTAACTGTTTTGAACATCTTCCATCACGTTGTGCAAAACATGTACCGCCTGTTCTGTATCGTTCGTCAAGTGGGTCAGTTTCTGACAGCTCGTACCAACATGCCCTTCGAAAATGAACGTGTCCAGAGTGCCACATTGATTTTTACACGCTTTTTCAAACAGAATAGCCCGACTTCAATTCTTTTTCGTCGTAATACCCGAATTAAGAACGTATCTGAGAAATATTAATGGTCTGTTCTGCAGTGGCGTACTAAGGGTGTGCGATGGGTGGTCCGCCCCGGGTTACAGCCTGGCAAGCATGTAGAATACTGGTGCACCCAAAGCACTTTCGTGAATCTGAAGATGAGATACGCTGGACGGTAAAGACTTACTGGTAAACAGCTGTTTGCTGGTGTTGTGTACATGACGATTGTTAGAAACCGTGGTATTATTAGTGTGAGGTATGTAGAAATATCCATTGGTCAGCTGATTAATCCTGTCTCGCAGGTTTGGATCCTTGCGCCAGACAAAATTGGCTCCTCACATATCTGCAAGCTTGGAGACGACGTATTTCTACGCTTGAGTAGGGAAAAAGCACGTGACACTGCAGATGCGAGTTTAGAATAATGCAGTCTCCAACGCCAGAGCTGATGACAATCGTGGATGGTGTTCTGGATGTACATGTTAATGGTGTCAGAAGCCCGGGAAAGGGTTAGAGGAGTAGCAGCGAAATGTGTGTAGACGTCATCAGATTCGGCTTGTGATTGCTTGACATCATCCTCATTTCTAAAGTGAAAGCGTCAGTCACACGTGACAGTGAAACTGGTGAACATCCTGGAGGAGATTATAATGGTCTGAGGTAGGACAAATAGGAACAAAGTAGATGCACGTGCTGAGAACAGACAGCTCACCCTCAGAGAGTTTAAGATCATAGGAAATGTAGACAACTTGAGTAAGGGATGGAGTGGAGAATGGAAGGCAGATGTTGGGGTATGGCGGAGACGGGAAAGTTTGTATTGTTTTGTTTTGGATAAGAACAGATGCAGTTGTCGGTTCCATGTATGGATGGTGGAACATGTCATAGAGGAAAGTTGTTGAAGGTGAGACTCCGAAGGTGGAGCAAAAGCCGACAATTCTCATATCGGATAGGAGGCAAGAGTGGCTACCAGCAACAACGTCCATACGCGGAAAAACGCATTTGGTCTCAATGTATTTTAAGAGCCGGTTGTCCCATGTATTGAGTGTGCCAGCCGATGGAATAAACTGGAAAGAAAACTCATAGGGAAGAATCATGCAGTGGAGGTACGTGTGAATACAGTGGGGATGGGAGGTGAAGGTGACAAAAGCAAATTCGATGGCGGTCCGATATAGGTCGGGAAGTAATGAGCTAAGGTTGGTCGTGACTGAGAGAATTATTAAGGGAAGGCATGGACAAAAGCGAATGGTGCAAAATGAAAAAAAAAATAAAAACTGAATACTTAGTCAGATATAAAGAATTGGTACGAGAATACATAGTAGAAAATACGGATTGGAAAGTCAAGTACATACTACTAGCATATGAAGAATGTCTTCATGTCTCGGTGCTTCGCGACAAGAGTATGGCGAACATTAAATGAAGACGGCTTATATACATTTCACTTACAGAATGTGCAAAATCTCCACCCAGGGAACAGTGTCATGGGACTAGAACTTTGTCATTGAGTTCATACTAATCGTTAATTTCTTTTATTAATACTATTCACTGATAAAGCTACTTTCACCCGTAACGGAATCAACAGTACTCGTAATCTTCATCGACGATCTCACGAAAATCCACATGGGTACTCGACTATTCCTTCAACGTACTCATTCTTTCATTATTTGTTGTTTGCTCTTTCAGCGACCAAATTTATCTTGTCTTATTTCATCAACCTCCGTTTTACCTTATCACTTGACCTTTTTTTGCAGCCAAGTCGACGTGTTTAATTTATTTTAAAAAAACTGACGGATTAAGATTCTACATTTATCGACATTCTGATTTAATCAATACCTTTTAGTTCCCCTAGGATCATAGGCCTTCAACAAACGCACGCCAAGTTGCCTGGTCACGTGCCAACAGCTCCAGTTTTGTTAATGTTTTCTTCATCATTTTCACTTCAGTCTCCAGTTCTCTTCTCCATGTATTTTTTGTCTACCTCTGCCTCTCTGTCCGCGAAGATTCCAGAACAAGGACTGCCTTGTAATGCTATCAACATATTTTCGCAGTGTGTGTCCTATCCATCGCCAGAGTGTTCTTCTCAGCTCTTATTCCAATGGCAACTGTCTGGTTATTGTCATCAAATCTACATTTGTGAAATTGTCATACCATTTCAATCCTCCTGTTCTATGCAAGCACTTATACGCATTTTTATTATTATTAACCCAGATTTCTGTCGACAAATATAGATAACAGATTGTTTGTTTTATGAACATGGCTCGCAAAATGTTCTTATTATGTGACCAACCAAACTCCAGCTTCTGACTGGTCTGAGGTTTTAGGGGACAGTCAAGAACAAGGGCGCTTAAGAAGGTCAGCGTAACTGCGAAAAAGGCATCGTGCTGGCTGTGAAACAACTGCAACGAAATGTGGAACTCTGGACAGTAATTTGTATTCAACAGAGGGGTAGCTTTCACAGTTGCTTCCAGCTGGCAGAAAATAGGAGTGAATTTAAAATCGGCAACTAAGGTGGAGTGGCTCCAATTCTCTGCAGAAGACATCAGGAGGCTGATACTTGGGAGTCATTACCCAAGTAAATGAGATTAAGGGGCTAAAACACTTGATCGACGGTGAGAGGGGGAGGTAGACTAGTTCTGATGATCAGATTGCCCCTATTGTATCGCTCTGTATAGAGTTTCCTATATTCTTGGTTGTGCTCTGATTTTGCAGCAAACCAAGGAGTGATCTGTATCACAATCTGCACTATGGTATGAGCGCGTGATGAGCACACATTTTTGTAGTGGTCTTCTGATGAGAAAAAGATCTAATTGATGCCGGTGCTTGGATCATGAGCGTTTCCATGACACCTTGTGCAGGGGTTTTGGCTGAAAGAGGTCATGATGGACGCACAACTCCAAGAACCGTTGTCCTTTTTCATGAAAAGATAAGGTGGCAGGATATCACTTTGTCTTACACCAGTGGTGGTCCTGATTTCTTGGCTAAATATGCGTAGAAATAATGTGACAGCTTCCTAAATCCGTTTATCACTTGTCCGAAATATTTAGAACTGTAGAATCCCACTATCACAAGGTTCTATTTTCACGTTTGTATTAAGCTGCCTACTGAATATACAGTGAATATTAAAGGAGTAATGAAAAAGGAGATAATAACAACTTCATTTTATTATTGTCAAAATAATATACAGAAAAGAATGTATTTTTCTTCATGGCAAAAAAGCTTAATTAAAATTCAAATATGCAAAATATAGCAACCAATCTTTTGATAATAGCGAGACAGATTATTCATTCATTCATAACCCTCCACTCCCAAAGGAGCATAGGCCTTCAACAAACACATGCCAAGTCCTCCTGTCACAAGCCATCATCTCAAGTTCTTTCCATGTTCTCCTCATCATTTTCACCTCTGTTTCCAACTCTCTTCTCCATGTACTTCTTGGTCTTCCTCTGCCTCTCTTGCCCTGGGGGTTCCAGAACAAGGACTGCCTTGTAATGCTATCAACAGGTTTCCTCAATGTGTGTCCTATCCATCGCCATCGTCTTCTTCTCATTTCTTGTTCCACTGGCACTTGTCTAGCTCTTGTCATCAGTTCCACGTTGGTAACCTTGTCATACCATTTTAATCCCTCTATTCTACGCAAGCACCCATTTATGAAAGTCTGTAGCTTTCCGGTTGTTGTCCCTGTTGTTCTCCATGTCTCTGAGCCATACAATAGGACTGACTTCACATTTGAGTTGAAGATTCTTATTTTCGTGTTGGATCCTATTTCTCTTGATCTCCATATATTTCCCAATGCAATGAAAGCTCCTCTTGCCTTTTGTATTCTTATTTTGATATCGCTGTCTGTCCCTCCAACTTTGTCTATATTACTGCCAAGATAGGTGTATGATTCTACATCTTGTATTGGTGTTTCTTCAAGTTCAACCCTGTTATCATTACCTGCATTTATTCGCATTATTTTTGTCTTTTCCCTGTGTATTTTCAGACCCAATTGCTGTGACCTCTCATCGAGTGTTTTCAATTTGTCCTGCATCTGATTACGGCTATGGGACAGAAGAGCCAAGTCATCAGCAAAATCCAGATCATCCAACTGCTTAGTCAGAGTCCACTGGATTCCATTTCTGTTGTGTGTTGCCGATGATCTCATAACCCAATCTATTGCCAGCAAGAAAAGAAATGGAGACAAGAGGCATCCCTGTCGCACTCCTGTTCTTATCCCAAACGGTTCTGTAAGCTGTCCTTCGTGAAGAACTCTGCATGTCATGTCTTCATATGTTTTCTTTATTAAATTAATGATCTTCAGGGGAACTCCATAATGCCTCAACAATTTCCAAAGTGATTCTCAGACAGATTATTGCAATAAATATAAATGTTACTGTCTTGAGTGTCACTGGGTTAAAAATCAAAAAACATCTTCCATTGATGTTGAAGGTAGGAAAGACAATCTGGCTCCAGACATTACTTGTTCAAAGTGAGAGGAAATTAAAAAAAAACACTGTATTAAGCTTAAACAATAAATACACGATTTAGCTTTCATAAATAGATGGACAATTGATAATATTGTTATAAGGACATTACTTCAGAGGAATACAATATCTGTTACATCTGAAACACATTGTAGAATGAGTTTACAAATGTGTTCGAACGTTTGTACACAAGGCGGAAATGTTTGAAATTACCCAACCCAACATCAATGTTTGAAAATGATGGAGCTTTTGCTTGGCACGATAGCAAACGAATGAGGGGGTGGGGGGGGGGGTGACAGTGAATATAACTTGTCGCTTTTCAATTTTAACTTCACTGTGAGATTCACGATTGCCAAAGACACCCTGACCTTGCCAGAGTGAAGCCTAGAATTAGAATTCTATTTTATCAGACCGGACGTTTTATTGGAGAATTTCGGAAGGACTTACAAAACAGCCTAGGAAATCAATTATTTGAATAAGGACAACCGGGAAATCTGAGGAATTTATAACACACAAAGTCAAAGAGGGAACTTATTAAATTAATGACCCTGAAAGAACACGTGCCTACTCCAGAGCCTTAACTTCATTCTTCCGAGCAAAATGTCTTTGAGCCAGGATTGGCTTATTGTTGGTGGTACCAGGAGGGTACTAATCTCTGAAACAAAGTGAAGGTATAAGTGGAATGACGTAGAAATGTGGGACCAGATTGGCAGTTACTTCTTGATTGTACTTCACACGTGCTGCACTGGTAATCTTGACCAGAGACGTGAGAACTTCAGTACCTGCACAGAATTCAAAAAGCCAGCGGGAGCAGAAACTACTATTGGCAGCTAAGTGCAATCTATAAGCTGCCAAAGTGAACTTTTTTCATAAAACCTACTATCTATCAATGATGAACACATTCTTTTAAACTTTTCAATTATTTTAACCCTTGTTAAAACTAAATGATTATTAAATCTGTTATTTGTTAATATACAAATATAATTTTGATTCCATCATTTTAAAAATATTGCATGTTTGTCTAAGTCGATTTGCTAAACACACTCTAAACAGAGCTATACCAGAACAATAAGAGTTCCACTGAGAAACTAAGACACGGCGTTTAACGAGCGAAAATTAATCATTGCTTAATTCTTCACAAAAGCTGTCGGCAGATTCCAGAATTAACGTGCTCAGCCAATGCAGCATTGTTTTCGCTTATCTGAATATTTTGTGGATCCCCTGTGAGATAGATGCGTCATTACCCTTCTGTCTACATCTTTGCCAAGGGTAATCTTGTGCGAAGGTAGACACCTTTGAAGCCTATATTAGATACTCTTTAGTTTTGGCCATTGTTGGACCAAAACTGCAAAGCAGGGGAGATAATCCGTGACACTTGTGCGAAACGCTCCGGGATTGATTATCGGACCTGTCTAGTTTTTTTCCCTAGACGTGACTGTCATAAATTTCATATTTACTGAAAAAAATATTATCAGAGTGTATTATAGTAAGACTGAGCATAAATAACAGTAAAAGTAACCGTGTACAGAATAATTGAATAATCAGAAAGAAACAAAATTTTTAGTAACAAAAGTTAAAGTTAAATAAGAAGTTTACTTGGTGTCATACGTTAGGTAATTTTTTTCATTTGACCCGTCTAAGTAGAGAGTGACAGTTGACTGATACACGAGAAGATATAGACATTGGGTTCACTGGTGGTAGATTGAGGGAAAGATGTGTCTCTGGAGTGAGTAGGTTTCTCTCCTTCAGCTTATCCGTACGACTGTGCTTTGTTTCCAAGACAGTCTTTGCCTCCCTATCTACAATAAGACAAGTTACTCTATATACACAATACTGTGTGACAAGACACATACAAGTGAGAAACTACGGAAAAATGGGTATGGGTCTAACCAACACACGAAGTTAAATTCTTTGTTGTTTATTTATCACTAAACTTATTACAACATCAAATACCCAAAGATATCAAGAATCATACATATAGAGGAAAAAAGAAGAAGGGTGCGCCTTTGCTGTATGGAGAAAACCAAAAAAATATTAACCCAAAAGTTGAAGGTTGGCACTTGGTTACAGGAATAAACAATCTTGGTGCGGTATAAGACCAAGTAACAAATAAAAACATCAAACAACCAACTTTATAGATCTTTCCCCAGCAAAACAAAATCATCACACACTCTTTCACTGAATTGCCACCTCTTACTCTCTTACCTTTTGTCTTTCCAGCTATCGAGGGTGCAAATTGGCCCCAGTTCGTCCACAAAAAACACTAATGAGGTGAACGCAGAATTTGCTAAAATCCTCGCTAAATGTATAAATCCTAATGGTTATTGTCACTGTTCTAAACTAGACTATCCACTTTTCCTCCGATTGGGGTCCACAAGGAGGGAATAAATCTAGACACAGGATCCACACCTGGATAACCCCGGTGCGACAACGCTTGCAGCGGAGGAGAACGGGCTTTAAGTTCCCGCTCAGTCTGGAATTTTATCTGGATACAGGCATCAATACAAACAGGTGACTAGTGTGAAAAATCGTTGATGATTTTGACCATTGAATTGAGGTGATACTCCCAGTATCCTGATAATCTGTTTGCTCCAAATTTTACGGATGATGATGATGGATTTTAACGGCCGACTCTTTGCCAGAGTGCCGGTCCTGCACAGTGTAGACAAGGTACTCCACTTGAATACAACTGTCAGGTGTCGGTAACAAAAAATGATGACATCAGGTCTATGCCTCTGCGGGCTGTTAAAAATATATCCTATATTTGGTAAGTCCAGTCGTTATAATTTACAGTCACAAAATATCATCAGGCTAGTAACCTTATAGATCATACACGATTGTTGATAGATAATTTATATGTACCGATGTACAAGTACATACATTATACAATACAGACAACTGGTCGTCCACTTGGGGATCAAGTCTGCGATAAAATACAAGCAAACATTTGTGGAAAATGCTACCGTTCTGTAAAGTAAATACGGACGAGGACAAGACAATCTCTCATCCGCTCTGTCAATCCTGACGAATAGACGAAATGAAAAGATACACGTTGTTTGCCCTGCGGCAGCTATACACACTCGCTGAAGTTTGCTAGCTCCTGATTTTGTTCGGACCGGGTCGATAATGACTTGCCGCACAGGTTCGAGGCCAGCGGGTCACTCATACATTGCTTTTTTCCCAATAAGCAACACGTACAACATAAATCACCCATCATTATAGTTAGCTAGTAAATCATCGGTGTCTGTTATCATATCATATTGGCATTTAAAAAAATAATAGGCGCTATAATAACAATAATTACAAATGAAATATGAACATGTATTCTTGTCTCCCTCTGTCAATCGTCTAATGCCTCTAAGTCCGGTCTGGTTAATAGTCGCTTTTATTTCTCTCTCTCTCCTGGAGATTTGAGTGCCGAGTCAGTCTACGCTGCAAACATAACTACGGTCTCTTGTCTCAGTAATGAAGCAGTCGGGTGGCGTGGTCTTAACATTCTTACTTGGATATCGTTTTATGAAAAAATGCTACGCGTTATTTTTATTTTTTTTTTCACCTTACTAGCAAGAACAATCTAAGTGAAGTATAAGGGTTTAACTTTAATCAAGGTCACCGTGAGGTACTTCTAATACTTAGAACTGTTTTCCTCTTACCAGAATCCAGAATTAAATCTCTACGAAATAACTTATACACAGTATTCCATAAAAGAAATTGGTTTTAGACTCTTCAAACTCTGACTGATGGCTGGTTTTTTTAAACAGCAGTAAATATATATCATAGCCTTCAGTTTGATCTCAAATGGCGTTATTTCGCACTCCTGTGTGGGACATAAATCAGGAGCTAGAGTTCCCAAGATGAAAGGCTTTGCGTCACGGTCTCTCAGAGTTTTTCGTCTGGAGCTTCGACCGAGATCAAAAGTCGTTTGTTCTTCTAGCTGGCTTTCCCCTGGAATGCCCGTGCTCGAGATCAAACGGGGACTAGGGGATTTTCTAGATTTCCCTGAGTGAACTTCAAAGGTTATGTTCGTTACTCTCATGTGCTGTCTAGCTGTCCAGCGTTCAGGTATTATATGAATGACAGCTGAGCTTGCGTGAGTGAAATGAAGTATAGCCATAGCAGGATTATTTTCCTGCTATAACTCACAGGTCAAAGAAGATTGTAGACACAGCGTTTGCCAGTGTTTCAAGAAATGAGGGCGGGGACAAAAGGGTGAGCTGCAGAAAGACAGGGCAGATAGTTTTAAATCATGTTTTAGCTACCAAATCAGACAGTAGCTATTTGGTTACAATAGGCTGTTTAGATTAATGTAGACTCTTTTTCATTACACGTCACTATTGATGTGCCTAATTAAGTGTTGTAAACCTGTAATTTTTTAGTTAAATAGCTGTTGTAATCTTGAGTAGTTTTGTAAACAAACTATTTGCTCAGAGTGGAAGAGTCCCAAAACCTCGATGCCTTTTACATTAATCTATGCCGCGAACTAGGTTTTTCAGCCAAAGAACTTTCTGACTTTTTTCTGACGTCAGTTCGAGAACAGAAAGAAAAGGAAATATAGAAAAAAGACATGATAGAGGCAGAGAAAGCCGCATTCCGCGAAGAGAAAGAGCCTGAAAGGGAAGAAAGAAGGATCACCAGATAGCACAACAAGGCCCAAGCTGAAGAGAAGGAAAAGCAAAGAGCTCACAAACCCACGGAGAAAGAAAAGGAAAGAGCACAGAGAGAAAAGGATAGGGCATTCGCTAAGGAAAAGGAACATTCCGAGAGAACATTCGCAAAACAAAAGGCCGACAGAGTCCACGCCATTAAATTGAAGGAACTGGAGATCGAAGGGAGAAGAGTTGATTCTGGTTCTAACAATGGCAGGTCTGGCAGCTCTCAAAGTAGTGATGGGGAAAATATTTCTCTGGCAGCAGCACCTAGTGCTGTATCCTTCCAATTAGATGTCTACTCTCAGGCTTCAGAGGAAATTAATACCGGTATCTACTTCTCTAGGTTTTTAGTCCTTATCAGCTACACATGGCTTGGAGATGGAGAGATACAACATGAAGTTATCCGAGACTCAGAGGAGATCAGCTTATGATGTATTTCTCAAGATGCCCGTGGAATAACAGAACAACTACGACATGTTGAAGAAAGCTCTGCTTCAGCGTTTTATGCTAAATGAAGAGACTTTTCGTAGTAAATTCCGTGAAGGTAAGAGACAGACAGATGAATCGTTTAGATAATTTACTGCACGACTAGAAAAGAACTTGGAGAAGTGGGGATCTCTCAGCAACTTCGATGAATATTATGAAGGGCTGAAGGAAATAATTGTTGTGAAGCAGTTCACGGACTCGCTCACCTCTGACATGAGACGGTTCTTGGCGGAGCACGGGGCTGAAAGTCTTGAGCAAGTGGTACTGTTTGCTGATTGGTACCAGAGCGTCCAGTCGGAAGTAAACCCGGCTAAAAGGCAGCACAACGATACTCACCCCAGACAAAAGGATAACCCAGAGAATAACTCCAAACGTACGGACAACACAGTGCACAAGGAAGCTCAACAACATCAACACTGTGGTTGTCACCACAGGCAGAAACAGAGCAATTCAGCCCAGGGAACTGGAAGACGATATTGTCAATCGAGCAAAAATGAAACGCATTTTACACCGGAATGTAAAAGGCCGAAAACATGCAGGTATAATTTATAACATCGCTTGCCTGATCAGGAGGTCGATAGGGAACCATGACCACCAGGTATATGAACAAAATCCCAGACACACTTCTATTACTGAGAAAAAAATCGTTGGTAACCAAATCATACTGTGCTTATATAATTCGGGTCTAGAATAGTTGGCTTTAATTTCTCCATCTTTGGTGAAGGCCCACGAATACACTTGTGAAACTGTAGAAATAAAGGGCCCCGGAAGAGTATAAAACATATGCTTTTTCCGATTGCGGAAATTGATGTCTCAATCCGATAAGTCCGGGAAAAAATCAATGCCGCAGTTTTAGACGATTTAGTCTGCACTCTCATTTTAGGGAAAAAATATGTGTTCCTTGGATATCCCTCACGTGGCTCCAGGCCGACACAACCAAGTGAGAACATAGGACACGCCCCAGTGGCCCATCAGCTCTTATCTCTGACCAGTCCGAATATTTCGGAGCTGAAGCAGGCACAAAGGGCCGATAAAACCCTAAAGCCTTGTTTTTCTAAGTTGTATAGCAATTACTTCCATACTTCACAGGGAGCATATTACTGGGAGAAATGTTTGTTGTACAGACGGATGGGGAACAAGAGACAGTTAGTTGTCCCATTACCCTATCGCATCCGCCTAATGCAGGAAATGCATTTCACCATGCCCCATCCCGTTAAAGAAAAACATGTCTGCTTGAATCATTTCTGGCAAGGTTTGCGACATGACGTTCGACAGTTTATGCGAGATTGCTCTGTTTGCCATCACCCGGACAACCAGAAAGACGAAACTACCAAGAAAGAGTTTGAGCAGAGTATCCAACACATCGTTGGAAATCTCGTACCTCCACTCGACATTTCTGTGTACTAAAAAGAATTACTCCAAGCGGAAATGGAAGACATTACCCTAGGGCCGTACTCTGAAAAGAATCAGATCAAGATAACCAATACTTCAGCTGGAGCTTTCCACACAGATGATGGGATTATTTATCGACGGCAGAGGCAAGGGAAGCAACTTGTGGTGCCTCTCTCCTTAAGATCCTCCGTTATGAAAGCGGCTCACATATCCACATCGGGAGAACACGTTTCAGTAGGAACCAATGTGAGTAACCTTAAAGAGGTTTACTTTTGGCCTAGACGGTGGGCAAATGTCGTGTGTGACCACTCTGTGTGCTTTCACGTTTGTCATTATCTACTGAATGAAAGAACCTGGGTAAAGAAAAGCTATTCGTACAACTAAAAAATTGTACATCCTGCCACACGTACGTTTGAATTGGCGCCATGGCCTACCTCAGTTAACAATGACAACATAAATCAACGTAGAAACTCAAGTATAATCAAGTAGAAACCAAATCAACCTTCAAACAAGAAATAGTCAACATTAGAGTTACAACACTAAGGCTCGAAAATCAACGAGTTATAAATCAGCCACCCACAACGCCAGCTCGGAACTCAAGGCATAATTTTTTTTTTTCTTAGCCTACCTGCATTGCTAACAGGAGGTCAGCATACTGTTACGTTACTAGTCAGTAATATAGAAATACAAACTTTGTAATTGTGCTAAGTACAGATGTATCGTATCAAGGAGGATATCTTCTTCTTCTTCGTTCGCCCTGAAAAGGACGGTGGTTGCGTTGTGTCTGTTTACGCCTAAGCTGTGATATCTGCACCTTTCGGTCGACACATCCGACTTCAGCACGGCATTTTTTAGGGACCAAGTTTGCCTTCCCATTTCGATCCGCACTCGTTCAGCCAGACTGCACTGCTTCAGACTGTTTCCAGGACCACCACGTGGAGGTGGAGTGCGGTTTTGACCAGCTCTGGTTCGCTGGTCCTGATGCAAGCAGTACAACTATGGGTCGCTGACTGCATTCACTATTGCTGCATCTTGGGGTCCCAAGGAGGATATGAAGGTGAACCATGCGTAGAACACTATACACTGTAGTCAAGTGGGTGTAGTACTGTTGCGGGATTTAAAAAAAAAAGCAACCGTATTGAAAAAGTCGGACGCAAGAAACAACAGAAAAAGTACTCACACGTAGACGTCATAGTTAGTTAGATTAATTAGACACTGTAGAGTACTAGTGTTATATTATTATTAGCAGTCGTATTATTGCACTATTATTCATAGTGTTAACAAGTTACCATATTGAGTTTGCACACGATCTAATTCTAAAAGTGCTGTTATATGCATGTGAAACATGGACTGTATACAGGCGCCACGTAAAGAAGCTAAACCACTTCCATACAGTCTGTCTCAGGAAGGTGATGAACATCAAATGGCAAGACAAGATACCGGATACAGCCGTTCTTGACAGAGCTGGTATCCCTAGTATTGATACTATTCTGATGCAGTCACAGATTCGCTGGGCAGGTCATGTAGTCCACATGCCAGACCATCGACTGCCAAATATACTCTTTTATGGTGAGATGCAGAAGGGTAAACGCTCCCATGGTGGCCAAAAGAAGCGCTTCAAAGACACGTTAAAGACGTCATTGAAAACCTTTGACATAAACCCAGACACATGGGAAGCAGCTGCGCAAGACCGAACTGCTTGGCGCACATCTCTTCGTAAAGGTGCAGCGGCATGCAAATCATCCAGAAGAGCCGCAGCGGAACAGCGGAGACAAGCTAGAAAGGACTGTGTAATAAAACCTTCACATGAAGCAAACATTCACTGCCCACACTGTCCGAGATCTTTCCAGTCCCGCATCGGGCTCATCAGTCACCTTCGTACCCATAGACTAACCTAACATATTCCTAAATAATTGGATGAACAGAGTGGTCTTCATCACCCGTGATGGACGAACAACAATTCTAAATAATCACAGTTTTGCATTTTAGGGAAAAACAGGTAGGCTACTAATATAAGATTCAGGATCTAGTTAATTAATTTAGGGTTACGTAATTGATTTTTCAATATCCAGAATGGCACAAAACAGCTAGATGAGTGAGAACATGCAGGAAAACCAAACATTGTCGTTCGTAAAACAATAAGCGATACATTTGCTAAGGTTGACAGCAGTAATAAGTTATAGCAACATAAAATTACATTTTAACTTCAGCTAAAGGCTCAAGATTCATATATATTTTTAAAATTAATGCAAGAAAAATAACCTGTTCAACCTCTAATGGGTTGTAATTAGGATATATATATATATATATATATATATATATATATATATATATATATATATATATATATATATATATATATATATATATATATATATTGTTACGACTCGTGTAATGATGTTAGCCACTTCTATAGTGTGCATTTTTATAATTCACATTAACTTGGGGGTATTCTATAAAGTTTGGAGGTTTTCGCGCTTCACGGTGATGAACGCAAATTGATAGAGTTGTCTAGGATAAAGTATGACGCGGTGAGTTGTTAAGGCACGACTTGACAACATATTACATTGGGACTTCAGACCATGAAGGCGTCCGAGATAGGCGCATTGTTAATAGCTCCTGTTTGGTATTATATGGTGCAGTAGTTTCTTCACGGAGATAAACGGTAGGGTCAATTATCTCGTATTATGGATGCAAGAGCGAAGCATTCCAATTTGGTTGTATGACATTCCTTAGATGAGGAACTGCAGGTATTTATGTTATGATTTGTCAGAATCATTAGTATTCGCCAGAAGTATAGTGGTTCGTTACCGGATTTACCGACATACGGAAATCGCGTGTAAACCACAGGACATTTTGACGTTAAAGGATTTAGTTGAAGAAGACTAGAATAACTGCACGGAGCTGATGTATTTTTACTTATGCAAATGTCAATTGATGAAATGTCTCGTTTATTAAACTATGTACGTATCTATGGACCCATACATAAGGAGCGTTGTGGAATCCATTACTGTTGAATTTGAAGTTCACCCCACCATTCGCAATTCACCATCATGCACGATCACTTAAAAGGGAATAAGATACTAACGAACTTGGAAGAATACTGTCAAGAATACTGTAAAGAATTTTATATGACAAAACGACAGTCAACGAATAATAACCAACTGGTCTTCAATGAAAATAGACTGTAACAATCTGGCGTCCAATGTGTGGGGACGAAAAATTTTTCTTCCAGGTTACCGAATTCTCATTCACATGTGTCAAGAACTGTTTACTTTTGTCGTGCGCTCACGTGATTTGAGCACGATATGAACCATTGCGCATGTGTCATAAAGGTCAAACCGACGTCATCATCGCTGCAAGTTGAAAGTCAAGTAGTGGCCGGTAACAATTGTATCGAATGTCAAGTCAAAATGAATCAAGTCAATTTACGAGGAATGAATCAAGAAAAACAAGATCGATCTAACATTGAAGTACATTTCTCAACATCTGGTCATTCCGTTGATACATGCCAGCACTGAACGAGGAAGCTATTCGTACACAAAAAGCTAAGTAGCCTACCCGTTGTTGGTCCAATAAGCAAACATTAGTCCATTTGATGTTTCTAGGCATGTTTATTTAAGATTGTCATTATATGTTCCATGGTTTGTGAAATGCTTGTACGTTATTGGTGTTTGTCTAAGCGAGAATTCTAGATATGTCTACAATGTCGCTTCGCAGACCGTAGAATCTAGAATCGTTCGATAGGAAACCGTTTGACTATCTTCGACTGACGAAAAATCCGCTAACGGCTGCGGCATACTTTGTTCGTCATTGAATTCAGTCGAATATTATTTGTTAGTTGTGAAGTTTTGTATATGCATGTTGTATTATCTTTGTCTTTAGTTTTATTATAATTGAGTTTTTGTCTGCTGTTTGTAATATGTCCGTTAACCCTGACCTTGCTATCTTTCATTTTGACACATAAAACTTTGACGTCATTTGTAAGGGTTCATGTTTTGTTAACGTTTCGGTAGAATTTTTTGTACTCTGACCTATATCCTAAGTTAAGTATACTTCGTCACTTCCGTGATGTTTATTTAGTTGTAAAATCATTTTAATGTTGGTAATTAGACTTGTCTTGTGAAAATTGTATTGTCAAACTCTTTAGTTAATAATTGTATATGTTCCTCATTAATAACCTTAATATTATTATAAGATACATATATAATAAATAATATATCACTTATAGGTGATTAATTTGAAAATATTTGATACAGGAAATATTTTCTGGGTGTTTTTTCTAGTGGTGCAAGTAGCAACTATTTTTTCTGCCTGAGTATGGCATAATATGATAGATAATTGAATAATATAAGAACGGATGGACGATACCCTTGAGTATTAAGTGAGGATATGGGATGCATTAAATATTTTCAGCATCTTAAACTAGGAAGTTTATAACTACTAGGTGGTGTTATGAATATGTAATACTGGTATAAAATATTGGGAAATAAATATAATTTTTGAGCTTACAATGAATTTGTTAAGCATATGAATGGGTAATTAGTTGACGGGGCTAGTCACAGTACCTTATTCACAATTGGGGTATGTATATAATTGAGTATATCAGTATTGGAGATTTATATAATTGACTGACTAAGGAATAATATATTGGTTATATTGCGTTATTGCACATACATATAATAATTTAATTTACTCAGGGAGTCATATATTTATATAGTTACTATGGATATTTTTGAACATTTTTTCCAGGAGGGAGATAGATTGGGTTTAATTGGTGCAAGCTGTGAGGAATATGCCATAGAACATTTCTTAACTCAAATGAGCCATGATCTTGAGGAGTTTGCTTGGCGTGTGTGTAGGTATGCCCCTTCACAGAAGAAAGCAGTGAGACTCTATAAACTATTATCCACTATTTTTCATGATGAAGGTAAAATGACTACTCAGGAAGGTAGTAGTATTGAGTTGAATGAGTTGAAGGAAACTATAACGAGGCATAAGGATAGGGAGTTTGCCCTTACTAATGAGCTGATACAGCAAAAAGGTGAATATGAGAAGAAGCTGTCAGCAATGGATTTTGAAATAACTGGTTCGAATAATCAATTGTCGGTGTTGATAGTAGATCTTACTAAATGTCGTAGTCAGAAGAACGAATTAGAAGCCTCATTAGAATCCACCATGGAAAAAAATAAAGCTTTGGAGTCTGAGGTTAAGAAACTTGCATTGAAAATTTCACAAGATAATGCCTCATCTTACCAAAGAAAACTTCATGCACAGTGTGCACACATTCAGTCGTTGTTATCTGAGGTTGAGCGACTGAAATCACTTGATCAGACAAATGTAGCTTTAAAATTAGAAACTATCACACAATGTGTTAAGATTCAAGAGCTTACTTCAGAAGTAGCTCGATTGCAGCCAAATGTGTTGGTAGAAAAAAGAAGAAATTAAAGAAAATAGCACGACAGAGGAGAGCAAAGATAGAAAAAAACATAGAAAGAAGAGTACATATAGAGACTCAGTCTCATGCTGCTCAGCTTAATGACTTGAAGTTGGAAGTGAGTCAATTGAAGTTAACTCAGAACGAAGAGATGGTAACTCATGACGATGAACATCCACATGTTCAACACGAAAGTAAGTATGAGGACCAATTGACTACATCAAAATCATTACTGCAGGGTGAGGTAAATGAAAATATTGAATTAAAACAAATGCAGGTCAAGCAAAGTGAGGAAATCTCACAGTTAAATGGTGAAATTATTAATTTAAAAAAACGGGTTGATGGTCTGCTAGATATGATATTGGACAACAATATATTGTCCAAAACCAGGTATGATAGACCTATCATACGACATGTTTCAAGTACTAAGGGCGACATTAAGGTTTCAACACAACCAGTTAATATTAAGAAATCATTCCGGGGGAGATATACCTTCCCTCGAAAGAAGAATACTGCCGATTCGGGCAATGAGTCTTGGCGACAGGATCAGATGACAACTGCTCCTAAGAAAACTGTTGCCGTTGTCAACATTGACAAGGACGTTACGAAGAAGAGTAATATGTTGGAAAATAATGTTGGAGTTAAGAGTGATAGGAAGACACTCAATAAAATTAATACCAGCACAATGAAACAAAAGAATGTATGTAGGTCTTCTGATCCGTTGACGACTACAGGTTCTACAAATGTACTTGTTGCTGTCATTTTCGACGGAGTCATCTGTCAAGTTATTTGCTTATGTTTGTATCATAAGTATAATTGTGTCTTTACCTGCGATGTCAGGTTGATTAGGGGTTGTCTTCCCTTGTTTATTCATTCATTGTGTTTGACCTTTAGGGTCAGAGGTTGACAGTTCGGCGTAGGCCTATGGGAAGGTTTTTTAAGCGGGAGTGAGATATACTTCCGGGAAGCCGGGAGGTCCTGTTTTTCTGAAGGGACCAAGAGTCCATTGTTTTTCGGGGAGAATCTTCGAAGTAACTGCTATGGCAGTTTTCCCCAGTGAATCTCTGTGCGTCGGGATGACGACAGAATTCCTTGTGTAGTTCTGAGGATTCATTTACCAGGTAATACCGACCTTTATGCATTATTACGCTTTTCGGTGGCAGAACATGTAAAGGATTACCTAGGGTGAACAGCAGCTCACTGATCCGCCATTTCAGAACTTATATATTTGTGCTCGAGGTAGCCATCCAAGACTGTTAGTCTTATATTGTCCAGAAATCCAGTGACGAAGATATATTGTGGGAGCCGCAGATTGGCGGAACTTCTATCTACAATAAGTATTACTGCAGGGTTGATGATAACCTATTTAACAGAAGTACACGGCCGACGTCAGAACGAGGCCTGTGCTTTCGGCTATTATACTACAGCCTGATATGTGCAATTGGCGGGGAGTGCCAAGTTGCACCTGTGTGTCAAGGCAACTAAGGCATCTGACGCGTTTAGTCAGAGACGCCAAGGGCGACGCTTCGAACTGTCATTATTGAAGAACTTTGCTATTGACCATGCACGTCTATTCTGATGTTTACCTTTTTGAATGCCAAATGTATACCTATCGATGTCAGGTCAGCATGACCTTGTTACACTGACTGTTCCTGTTGATATTATGTGTGTTCCCGTCAATAAATGTCTTGAAACATGCCTGCAGTGTCAAAGCATCCTTGATTACTGCATGTGAGAGTATGGGTTGCAGGATCTACATCTATACGAGCCTAAACACATTCGTGTCTTCATTCGCACCCACACTCAATTCATCATACGCTCGCACTACACATCTAACAACATGTATACTGTCTTGGGCCAGTGATCACCTCAACAAGAAAAAAAAGACAGTTACATTTCTGGTGGACCAGTTACGTGGGCTCTTATGATACATTTCTTGTCGCCAATGTGGCCTAGAAACTTACATTTCTGATGGACCAGATCTGTGGGTTTAAAAAGAACAGAGCGAGCATTTGACATTATTGTTGACATTTATGGATCCAGAAATTTACATTCCTGGTTGGCTGTTACATGTATGATGTCTCCAGTTTTGTCGAGAAAGTTACAAGAAGGACAAGTACACATTACACTTCTGATCTGTGGGTCTAAGCTACACACGGGACAGCCGTAACACACAGCGCTAATTCTACACTTGCAAGTTTTG
Organism: Oreohelix idahoensis; assembly: GCA_024509875.1. NCBI lineage: Eukaryota > Metazoa > Mollusca > Gastropoda > Stylommatophora > Oreohelicidae > Oreohelix > Oreohelix idahoensis. The sequence goes on from JAMPIV010017333.1 coordinate 170,158, forward strand.
GCTACAACAGGACAGATATAGGTCATCAACGGTTGACCCAAATAAACAGTACGAGCATTTATATTATAATGCTACATAAAGCATAACAAGACATGTACTGAAGTTAACTACTAGGCATTTGCTACGTGGACCATAACTGCATAGAAGGCGGGTTCCTATTGTAAACAGTACTGCTGGTTGTTACACGTTTCATTCAACAACAGACTTTTCTAGGTCAGAGCATTCAAGCTACATTGTTGGAGGTCAAGTGTCTGTAAACAGTACGTGGAAATTGTAAACATTCAATGTGCAGGCCCTAATTTGAGAAGGTCATAGTAACTTTGGTTCGTGAATACCACTTTATGTTACAGTGGATTTGACGTTCAGTGCGCGTTTGACATTTCGTTTCTGTGTTCGCAAGGAGCAAGAAATTTATTTTAGTTTCAGCTGTGACTGAACTTGTTCTGCAACACATTGAAATTGATTGCTATATGTTTATGTTACTTCTACTGTTTTTGTGTATTTTTCTGCGGGTTTTTCGGTTGGTGGGTCTTACGGTAAATATGCCACTTGATCGAGGCTTACTGTAAGCGTTCTGTAGGTGCAAATTTTCTTAATTTGGAAATTTGCTAGTGACAATTGGTCGCTATTGATGTTAGCTGTGATGTAATTGTACTTAACGTTGTTTTTGTAATATTTTGTCTGCTTTTCAGTTTTGATTGTCGATTTGTTTTGTTTGTATTCTGTAGGTCTCTCCTTTCTTGTGTATTTCTCTACACATTTTTGGTTAAAACAGTGTTGCCATTTGTATTGTTTTGTATTTTTGTCTTTGTATTTTTTTTTTGGTTGTACTACATTACTGTCATGCACAGTCTACATACACATACTTGGTCATGTTTTGATATTATTGATAAGGTAGACTCTTCATATAGAGTTTGTTAAATAATATTATATAAGATATTTATACAAGTTCTTTGATAAAAGACTTGTTATCTACAAAGATTGAGACAAGGTGAAATACATATTCAAGTTCTTTATAAAAAAGACTTGTGCCCATAGTGAGTGGGATATAAGGGAATTTTTTTTTCCACAGGTACTCAGGTGATTTTTTGGGTACATTATAAACAAGACTAAGAGTGTGAAAGAAAGTGAAGTGAGTATACAAGTCTAGCATTTCAGACTTGTCTCCCATTGAAGTGGGATAAGGTAATTTATTTAATTTTTTTTCAGGTTTCTGATCTCATTAGACAAGATGTCTACATTGGACTACTTTATTACACAAGGGAGAGCCCTTGATAAGACTGGTCAACAGTTAGAACAATGGGCTGTTGCTCAGTATGACAAAGCATTAGCTGCAGAAGAGAAAAAAGCTCAGGCTGAAGAGAAAAGATTAGAAAGAGAAGCTGCGGCGGAACAAAAAAGGCTAGACAGAGAAGCTAATATTGCTGCTGAACAAAAGAAATTGCAGATGCAGGTGGAGGAAAGGAGATTTGAAGCTGAACAAAAGAGATTAGACAAAGAAGCTGAACAAAAGAGATTAGACAAAGAAGCTGAACAAAAGAGATTAGACAAAGAAGCTGCTGCAGAGGAGAGGAAAGCTCAAGCTGCTGCAGAGGAGAGGAAAGCTGAGGCTGAAATTAGGAAAATGGAACATGAGGAAAGAAAACAGAAGATGGAACTTGATGAAAAACTCGCAACTTTGGAGTTAGAGAAATTGAAATTGGCGAGTACGGGTGCTCAGCAAACAACTTCGAGTACGACAAGGAGTTTGTTAGTAGGATTAAATTGCCTCATTTCAATCCTTTAAAGGATGACGTAGCAGATTATCTAGATAGATTCCAATTTTTGTGCGATACGCATAACATAAAAAAGGAAAAATATGTTGAACAACTGATGCCATTTTTTACAGGTGACACAGTGACTACTCTTATGACAATAGACGAACATGAGAGGACTAATTATGATGTTGTCAGGGCAGCATTACTAAAAAAATATCAACTAAAACAAGAAGACTATCGTCTTCGTTTTAGGACAATGTTGCCAGAAAATGGAGTAGATTTCTCTGATTTTGTTACAAAGATACGTCGTACATTTACACGATGGGTTGAGTTGTCTCAGATTGAGAAAACATATGAAGGTCTAATGGACTTATTATTGCGAGATAAGGTTTTGTCATCTGTTAATGATTCTTTTCTTGCATTCCTTCATGAGCGTAAGCCTAAAAACTTAAAAGAAATGGAGGAATACTGTTGTCAGTATGCCACAGCACATCCCCATGCTACAGTTAGCAATTCTAAAGTGAAAGAAGGGTTGCCAGCTGCTTCGGCAACACCATATGGCCCTAATTTCAAAAAAAAATTTCAGGGTGCTCAACAAAATTGGAATAGGGGAAGTAATCAAAATTACACTCAGAAGCGGAGTAATCCAACACATGATGGTTCTTCGTCTATGCAGTGGAGACAAGATGGTAGTTCTCGTAATTTTAGTGGTAATAATTTGAGACACTTTCGCAAAGGCTATCCAAATAATAACTATTCAAATTTTCGAGGTAATCATTCTCGACGTCAAGATTATGACGATGGTGAATTTAGAAACCGGGATTCAAACCGGAATGATGATTACAATAGGCAATATGATCACAATTACAGGGGAAATGATAGTCGAAATAATTACAGGGGAAATGATAGTCGAAATAATTACAGGGGAAATGATAATCGAGGTAGACCTAGGTTTAACAAGAAAAGACCTTACCAACAGGCAAACTCTGCGCAACAAGAGTTTGATGGAGCCTGTAATACAGTAAATGATAGTGGTAACTCTAGGGCTATCACTGGTTGTGCTTTCGATTTTGGGAGAGCAACTGAATGCCCCCAATGCTTAACATTGTTTGACTCATCAACTGTATCTACGCTAAGTTGTGGTCACCCTCTTCCTGCTCTACCTGCTACAGTTGCGCATGATGGGAGAGGATCTCTCATCTTACATAAAGGTCTAATAAATGATAGGCTAGTCTCAGTACTTTTCGATTCGGGATGTACTACCGTCGGGGTTAAGGAGTCTCTGATAGATCCTTGCTGTGCCACTGGAAAAACAATCAAATGTGTTACATTTGGTGGTACTATGGAAAGCTATCCTACTGCTATTATTAGGATTGACACTCCTTTCTTCACAGGAGATGTCCATGCATGTCTTCTTCCTAATCCTATTGCGGATCTTATAATCGGTCGTATTCATGGGGTTAAGGAATGCACCCCGCAACAAATTTCTAGTTGGGAAGAAAAAAACATTCAAACGGTCAATGCAGTGGTGACAAGAGCTCAAGCTCTTAATCCCCCAACTTCATCTGATAATAGTAATGAAGTTGATAGCCAAGACGAGCACTTGGTGATTTCCCATGACTCGTTTGTTAAACGTCAAGAAGAGGATCCTTCTTTGAAGAAATACTTCCTTCTTGCAAAGAAAGGGGATCCCAATCAAAATACGAATCACAAATCGTATATTACTATGAAGAATGGTATATTGGTACGAATGGTACAACACTCGGACAAGTCTATGCATTCGCAAATTCTTGTGCCTAAGTGTATGAGAGCCTTAATTCTTCGGCATGCACACGATTCTCAGTGTGCTGGACACATGGGTTTTTCCAGAACTAAAACTAGAGTCCTTGCGTCATTCTTTTGGCCATTCGTGAATAAAGACATCCGAATTTATTGCCGATCTTGCAAAATTTGTCAAGAGGTCAAGTCTAGGGGTCCGAGACATGCTGCTCCTATTCAGGCTGCAGATATTCCGATTCGGCCGTTTCAGAAAATGGCTATAGACATCATTGGTCCGTTCAAAATTAAGTCAGCCAGAGGACACCAATTTATCCTCACTTGCGTGGACATGTGCACGCGTTGGCCAGAGGCTATTCCTCTGAAGAGCATATCAACTGTCGATATCGCTGATGCTCTTTGGCTCGTATTTTCTCGTCTGGGATTCCCCGGAGAAATACTGTCGGATCACGGCACTCAGTTAATTTCGGACGTTATGTCTCAGGTAATGGCTACGCTAGACATTAAAAGGTCTCTCAGTAGTATTTATCATCCAATGTCCAATGGATTGGTAGAACGTCTTAACAGGACACTAAAGAACTTACTTGGCAAGATAACGGAGGATCATCCTGAAGATTGGGACAGGGTTTTACCTGCAGTCCTCTTTGCCTATAGAGAGGTTCCCAACGAGCATACAGGGTTTTCTCCTTTCGAACTTGTCTTTGGCGCGCAACCGCGCGGGCCAATGTCCTTGTTACACGATTTGATAACTTCCGATAATATTGACGATGATACACAATCGTCATATGAATATGTTATAGCTCTTAGAGAAAAGATTATCGAATCGTGCAGGTTAGCAACTTCATCTTCCGAATTTGCGAAAGAAAAAGCTAGGCGATTTGCTAATAAGAAAAGACGCCTACGTCAACTTTGTCCTGGAGACAAAGCATATGTCTTACTGCCCTCAAGAGAGAATAGACTTCTCATTTCTTGGAAGGGTCCATACACTATAGTCTCGAAAATTTCTGATGTCGACTATATTGTCGATGTGGATGGAAGGCATAAAACCTTCCATATAAATATGCTAACAGAGTTTATTGAACGTCCAGACTATTTACAGCCTATTTTCCAGGCGACGGACGACTCTCCAGTTCAACATGGTCACATCTCATCCCTGTCCGTTATACAGGATGAGGAAACTATTTTTTCTGACGTGAACTTACCTCTTCCTGCGATTCCACTTACTTCAACGGAATCGTGGAGAGACGTTACAGTCTCTTCCAACTTGTCTTTTGAGGAACAGCGTCAAGTATCCTCTACGTTACAATCATATCAGGATGTCCTTACCGACATTCCTGGACACACAGATGTCATAGAACATGACATCATACTTACTGATCGTAATCCGATCAGAGTAAGACCATACCCAATACCTATTCATTTTCAAGCACAAGTCGAGAAAGAATTGGATGAAATGATTCAACTACAAATAATTGAACCATCCACTTCAGCTTATTCTTCGTCGATAGTTATTGTTCGAAAGAAAGACAATAACATACGTCTTTGCGTTGATTATCGCAAATTAAATCAAGTTACGAAGTTCGATGCTGAACCTATGCCGTTATTAGATGATCTACTTATTAGACTTTCTAAAGCTAAATTCTTTACTAAACTAGACTTGTCGAAAGGTTATTGGCAAGTCCCACTGACGGAACACGCCAAACCTCTCACTGCTTTTTCGACACCTAGGGGTCTGTTTCAATGGAATTTTATGCCTTTCGGGCTTATGAACGCCCCAGCGACTTTCGTGCGCATGATGCGACGAATTCTATCAGATCGTGCAGATGTCATTGCATATTTAGACGACATCTGTCTTTTCAGCGATACTTGGGAAGAACACTATGTGGGTCTGAAGGAATTGCTATCTACTCTACGTGAGCATAGTTTGACTGCTAAACCCTCTAAAGCTTTTGTTGGGTTTAGTGAAATTTCCTTCCTAGGTCATCGAGTTGGTCATGGTCTGTTGAAGACAGAGGACCAAAACATTTCAAAGATATTAAATATCTCGGTTCCGAAGACAAAAAAGCAAGTGCGTAGTCTCTTGGGATTGATACAATTCTATGGAAGATTCATTGAGAATCTGTCCTCCATTATGGCACCACTTTCAACGTTATTGAAAAAAGGTTCTCCTAATATGGTGCGTTGGTCCCAAGAATGCCAATCTTCATTGGATCAGGTTAAGAATTTGTTCTCATCTCATCCTATCTTAAGACTACCGACGATTGATAAGACTTTTGTCCTTCGTAGTGATGCCTCTTCCACTGGCATTGGAGCGGCACTAATGCAGGAATATTCAGGAACTCTGCATCCTGTAATGTATATTTCTAGGAAGCTGAATGCGGCAGAAAGGAATTACTCGGTTTTGGACCGTGAATTGTTGGCTATGGTTTGGTCCATTCTTAAGCTACAAAGGTTCCTTCTGGGCGCGCATTTCTTTATGGAAACCGACCAAAAAGCTCTTACGGCTATGCAAAGTAAGGATTTGAAGAGCTCGAGATCTACTCGTTATGCTATTGCTCTTCAGCCTTTCCATTTCACGGTGCGAGCTATCCGTGGTTCGGATAATGTGATGGCGGACATATTGTCTAGATGCCCACATGATTCCAGTTAAATCTTGTGTCCTAGTTTTTCCTGATATATTTTCAGACTTAGGTCTGTCCTTAATATCATAATATGTTGTAATACAAATGTATTTGGATGATGTTTAGATAATTTAACAAATTTCATTTTGTCCATCCATCAGTGATATGTTGCTAAAATAGCATTGACATTTGTATATTGCTATGATTATATTATTTAGTAATGTTTGATATATGATTGGTATTGCCAGCAACTTAGGTTTCTTGAATGGTATCCCTTAGTTTGTTTGGCTTAAAGGAAATATTTTCTCCTATGTTGGGAGATGATTTGTACCCTCTTCTATTGTACCTGATATTAGGTTCATTGTTTGCATGAGCACAGAAGTGATACTGGTGCTATCTTGCTCATGAACATATTAAAAAAAAAAAAATTGCATTTTTTTTTTTACAGGGGGGTGGTAGTAATGTTGCTGTCATTTTCGACGGAGTCATCTGTCAAGTTATTTGCTTATGTTTGTATCATAAGTATAATTGTGTCTTTACCTGCGATGTCAGGTTGATTAGGGGTTGTCTTCCCTTGTTTATTCATTCATTGTGTTTGACCTTTAGGGTCAGAGGTTGACAGTTCGGCGTAGGCCTATGGGAAGGTTTTTTAAGCGGGAGTGAGATATACTTCCGGGAAGCCGGGAGGTCCTGTTTTTCTGAAGGGACCAAGAGTCCATTGTTTTTCGGGGAGAATCTTCGAAGTAACTGCTATGGCAGTTTTCCCCAGTGAATCTCTGTGCGTCGGGATGACGACAGAATTCCTTGTGTAGTTCTGAGGATTCATTTACCAGGTAATACCGACCTTTATGCATTATTACGCTTTTCGGTGGCAGAACATGTAAAGGATTACCTAGGGTGAACAGCAGCTCACTGATCCGCCATTTCAGAACTTATATATTTGTGCTCGAGGTAGCCATCCAAGACTGTTAGTCTTATATTGTCCAGAAATCCAGTGACGAAGATATATTGTGGGAGCCGCAGATTGGCGGAACTTCTATCTACAATAAGTATTACTGCAGGGTTGATGATAACCTATTTAACAGAAGTACACGGCCGACGTCAGAACGAGGCCTGTGCTTTCGGCTATTATACTACAGCCTGATATGTGCAATTGGCGGGGAGTGCCAAGTTGCACCTGTGTGTCAAGTAACTAAGGCATCTGACGCGTTTAGTCAGAGACGCCAAGGGCGACGCTACGAACTGTCATTATTGAAGAACTTTGCTATTGACCATGCACGTCTATTCTGATGTTTACCTTTTTGAATGCCAAATGTATACCTATCGATGTCAGGTCAGCATGACCTTGTTACACTGACTGTTCCTGTTGATATTATGTGTGTTCCCGTCAATAAATGTCTTGAAACATGCCTGCAGTGTCAAAGCATCCTTGATTACTGCATGTGAGAGTATGGGTTGCAGGATCTACATCTATACGAGCCTAAACACATTCGCGTCTTCATTCGCACCCACACTCAATTCATCATACGCTCGCACTACACATCTAACAACATGTATACTGTCTTGGGCCAGTGATCACCTCAACAAGAAAAAAAAGACAGTTACA